>BLKR01009215.1:0-80000 GCA_011170035.1 Teleogryllus occipitalis
TTGAAGACTAAATCTTAAACATACGAACGTAACGTTATTGCATAATACACGTGTCCGAATTCATTAGAAATTAATTTTAAGACTTCAACGCAAGCATGAATAATTTATTTACTTCCCAGATTATCCCTTGTTTGCAAATCTTGTAAATCGAAGTAAATTCTTATAAATTTGATTTAAATATAATATCAGATATTTTATTCTTTCTACATAAATAAATAGTTATTAAAAGTACTGGTATAAGTAGACGTTTTCTCAGGAAAAAGTAATACAGTGCTTTTTCTTCTTATGAAATCACTTTTACTAAGTCATGTATAAACATAAGTATATAACCCTGATGAGCCAATTGTAATTAATCAAAGTATTTTAATTTAGTTCGATATATCTCTCCGTTTAAATCCAATAAAATTATGAATTTTAATAGCTATTTGAGGGAGCCTTGTTCAAATACGCCACCAAATGTCATTGAAGATACTGTAAAGTATTTAAACCTTTTAAAAATGTAGTTAATCCTTTTTAATTTAAAAATAAATAGTTTGCTTCCAAGAAGAACAATCTTTAAAAAGGTCTCTTAATAATGTTCAGAAACGTATAGTGGCTAGGACTAGTATACGGAGTGAATTATTCTTCTTTTCTCGGACGAAACTGATCCGATGATTACCTTCGCGTTCGTTTGCAACGAAATTCAGAAGACGAAATTCACGGAGTATTCCGAACGCAGCTATTTCCCGCGTACCAGGACAAGAAGCTGTGTTAAAAAGTATCAACTCTGGTCATCAATTCCGCGAACAACGGCCGAAGCCCGTTTGCACGCCTCTAGGCGCCCCGTCCCGCCCCGTTCGCCCCGTCCCGCCCCGTTCCCGCCCGCGGGCGGCCGCCCTGACTCGCGACGCTCGCGGGCCCGCAGCAGCTGCGGCAGCCCCATGTACCCGGGCGAGGCGGGGGCCGGGTTCGCGGGCGGCCCGGGGCCCGGCCCCCCGCCCGCCGAGCAGACGGAGCCCGTCGACTTCAGCACGGCCAACGAGCCCGTCAACTTCAGCGCGGCCCGGCCCGGCCACCCAGCGGCCGCCGCCGCCGCTGCCGCCGCCGCCGCGGCCGCCGCTGCCGCTGCCGCGGGCTTCTCCGCCGCCCCCTACAGCCGGGAGTCGACGCCGGACTCCGGAGGCGCCGCGGGACCCCACTACCTCGACTCGTATCGGGACGCCAACGGTGAGTGCGCCCCTCTGGGACCCCATTTTCCTTTTATTTGGGAGTTTTGGATAGAAGATATCTACAAATCGTCGAAATATTGGTATTCGTAAAAGTAATTTCCTATCACAAAATTACTACATAAGCGTATCACTACAAAGTAAGTCAAAGATATCTCTTCTAGTTATCACATGTCTATTTTTTGTCGTCAAATGCCCTTAATCCTCTTTTCCACATTACTTAAGGAAAAGATTGAGAAGGAACAGAAAGGACATTGAATTGTGACATAGTATTTTTTTCTTGTTTCACATCGAGTGATTTACTCTTATGAGACCCCCAAATAGTGAAAGTGAAGTTATCACAACTAAATACTCTACGTTTGTAAATATTTTTATATGAACATTTTTGTTTCTTTTGAACTCTATTTTCGCCTGGTTGAATACTAACGTATCCTCCTGTGACATTCAGTACAATTTATGTCTGTGAGTACGTGCTGTAGTCCATCCGAATCTTTAAAAAAATGGAAAGCTTTTCTCTCGTTTTCAGGTAAAAGTAGTTCGTATATGAGCAAATTGAACAAACAAATAAATAAGGAAAACTTAAAAAATAAAAATTCAATTTCATAATATTTTTGCCTTTAAGCATTTTCATTACATTTTGCAAGAGAAATCTGCAGGAGTACGTAAATAAGGGAGTGCAATGCCACAAAATTAATAAATTTCTTTCATACATCGACATTAAAATGCAAAATGATAATCCTGGCCTCTACAAGCTGCTATCTTAATTACGCAACAGAAGCAGCAAAGTGCCATTTTAAGAACGAGACCCATCTCGGAGCTAACACGGTGGTGCATCGCAAATTAAACGGATGATTTATTCGGTCGAGCGTTCGGGGTTGTCACAATTCCATAATCCCCAAGAGGGCGAGCGGAATATGCAACAGCCCGGTCGACGTGGTGGTAATTCACAGCGAACCCTCTCCCGCTCCCTCCCCCTCTCCTTTCCCTGCCGCCCCCTCTCCTTTCCCTGCCGCCCCTTTCCGTGGGGCCATACTATGAATTCGACAGCAGACGCCGTTGTAGGTGAAGTGTCTCGCTCTCCAGGTGACCGTGTTGCTTATCTGAAGAATTCCCTGGAAAATAACACGAAGAAATAAAATGGACTCAATCAAAATGTAATTTCAAATTTTATTTCAAACCCTACATTACTTTACCAAAACATATTCATTTGCAATTCAATTCACCACACTGAAAGTAATCTAGTTTACTTACATGTAAAATTAAAATACAAAATTACGTCGATTTAGCTTTGGTTGTTATTTACTGTTACAAATCTACTTAATGTTCAATATTCCCGCAACAGCATATGCACACGTATGTTGTTCCTTACTTTAGAACTATTAATTTGTATCTTCCCCGAGGTTTCGCCAAACTTTCAAGTCTGAATATTGAACAATATCTGGACAATACTGCATAATATCCAATATCCTGAAGCTACTACTAATTGGCTTTTAAAACCAGAATGTCACGTTAATATTTCTGACTACATTTAGACGTCCATTCTCTAGCGAACTCGACCCAGTCTCTCTCAACGCATCCTTGCGTCCATAGTAAATGACGTTACATCCTTAAATTATTTCTTATGAATTCATACAACTCGTTTCAAATTTTACATCTTCATTTCGTAACATTTTCAATAAAGCTTACTTACTTCTGTTTTCTAAAACAAGTTGTTGTTTGTCCTGCATGGAAACCTGTTATTAAAGAGACCGTTTTGAATTATTTTAATTTATCTTCAATTAGATGAAACTGTCACACTGCGAAGGACGCCATTTGAGCTAAGAAAAAAATGAATAGACTCAATGCAACTAAAATAACGTGTCCATAATTAGTTCATGATAAGTATAATTTGTTTTATTTTTACAATGGCAACTTCAAAATATTTTTCAATTTCAATATATTGTTTTAGTAAGTACGTCTGAGAAACTTAACTAGGACAATTCACTGATTATGTTACGTAAATGAATAATTATATGATTTGAATATAACGAGGACAACACCCGCGAAAACGAGTGAAAGGCGCATGAGGAAAGAAAATGTCACTGCGCGAGCGGCCTGGCTCGGAGCGCTGTAGTCGGCGACCGCGACCCGGGCGACGGAAACGCGAAACCGGAAGGCGCCCGACGACTCCGACCTCTCATCGCTCCCCGCCCTTCCGCCCTCGCCCCCGCCCCGACCTCCGCTCGCCGGGGGCGCCTGCCCGGCGATTCAATGGCCGCGTCCAGTCCCCGAGGTGCCGTTGCCCGACGACCGCGCCGTGTTCGGCTCGGACAATAAGAGCGAATCCAGCTTTTTTTCATCCCTCCGCGACACGCGCGCTCGTGTCGGTGCCGCTGGATCGCGGCGGCCGCCCCCGCCCTGCCCCCGCCCCGCCCCTCCCCGCACACCCGTCCGCGCCCTCGCGACCGTGTGTGTATATATTTTTTATTGCTAGCCGGCGAAGGGGAGGGCAGCGGCGGCGGCGGCGGCTGCCAGATAAAGGGCCTGAAAATGAATATGTTGATGCCCTAAGGGCATTGTCGATATGAACCCGCCGTTGCCGCGTGCTCGCGGACGGCGGCGCGGCGGCGTGCGTGCGTGCCTGCGTGCGTGCACCAGCGAGGGAGGAAGCAGGGAAGGGAGGCTGCGTACAATTGCACTTGTTAACACACGGGCGCGAAGCCCTGTACCGTATGCGCTGGGCGCACGCGTTCTCTTCTGCTCTTGTTCTGAAAAAAGCTCGGTACAGCCGCGAGGCGGAAAAAGTCCTCGTGCGTAGGTTCCTGTTACGGAGCACGCGGCGCTTCTTGCTGCAGTTGTTACGCTCTTAATCATTTTTCCAGAAAGGTTAGTGCCTTTCAAACACCCTGTACGTTTGTTTTACATTATTCGTCACCTCTAACGTCATGACTTGTCTGTGATACCATTTTTAATACGCTTACGTTTCAATTTAAAAATCTCCCTTTTTAAATGGACACTTTAATATCGAGCTTTTTTGATATTTTGGGAAATTTCAGAAAATTATCCAGGACAAGTAAATTAAACATGTGTCCAACATATAATTCAATTAGAGAGGCAGAGAAATATAGATAGAGAGATGTGTAGGACGATAGAAAGATAGATAGATATATAGATAGATAGATGGATGGATAGATAGATAGATAGATAGATAGATAGATAGATAGATAGATAGATAGATAGATAGATAGATAGATAGATAGATAGATAGATAGATAGATAGATAAATATATATGTAGATATCACTACTTTTATACTTGATTGACGTAATCATTTTCGTATCAGCGAAACCCATAAGTTATATTGTTATTCTAAACCCAACTCTCAAGGCATTCGGAAAATAATATTCTGTCGTATGAGCTGACCCTTGGCATTTGAAAAAAGCCACATGTGTCAAAAGAAAAAACAAGTGTAATAACAAATGTGATTGAAAGGATTGATTGATTTGAATTACCAAGGTCTTCGTTTATCTTCGAACTCTATGGACTTCCGAGCGCTGCAGTTCTTTCGAACGGCACTGTACTTGGGGCTGCGCACAGGCGCACGGGCCCTGAGGAACGCCGGTCGCATGTTCGCGCCGCCCCCTCCTCCGTCCCCGCCCCCGCCCCCGCCCGCAGGTACACGACCGCCGCCCCCTCGCCCGCCGTTGCGCCCATTTTTAATTTCGGCCGCCGCGCCCCGAATGGCCCCCGCCCGCCGCCGCCCACCGCTTCCAAAACAGAAGCGGGCGGACAGTCTGCGAGGTGCTTTTCGTTTAAATGGATATCTCGTCTGACCCGGCAATGTGTAGTGTTTACCCAACACGCTCGCCAGCAAGAGAGTTGCCGTTGGTTTTGTGAGAAAGTGAAATATTAAAAATAGCATCAAAACGTTGTGTGAATGATGAAGTACTGTTAATACAATTCGTGAATACCCTTCCAATTTACACAGTAAATTTTCTGAAATTACTTATTTAATTCTCTAATAAAAATACATTTCAAGTAACGTTTTCATCACTTGAAATAGTGGTTAATATTGTCCTGTCAAATATTTAATATCAAGAATTCTGAAGAGAGAATTGATAGAGATCCATGTCTTTCGGTACTGCAGCAAATATCCAAGTGAAAACAAAAAAAATCAATCCAACGCATTATAATATAAATAAAAAAATTGAATTACCTAACTATTGCAGAATATCTTACAATTACTTCCATTTTAACACATAACATATTTAATACATAAGAACAATTTCCTCATAAATTTCTACATAATTCAGAAATTTCGGGTCAGTACAATAACCGAGCTGACGAATATTGTAAAATGTCTATTGATGTACGTTATTTTATTTCGTAAAAAACTGATTTAATAGGCATGTACAGCACTGTGTGGTCCCTTTCACTTCATTTCTGCTCATTTCCGACGCAAGCAGCCTCGAAGCGAGTAAATAAAACTCCTATTATCCCCACAAACGTGCCCTAAACGGCCGTTGGATCGCCTGTTTCACTGCGTCACTGATCGCCAGCACCCCTCCCCCAAGCAAAAGCGCCTCCCACCGCCAGTCCCAGGCAACACTTCGTTTGGTACCCCTCAACGCTACATCCTTCTCCAGCTCTTCACTGCTGTGGGCCCTTATTACTACCGCTAGATCTTCCTTTAATTCACTACTACTACCACCACCACTAACAGTCCCTACCGCGTCCCCACTACCACGTTCACGTTACCATTGCTCCCGCCCACGCTTTCTACCTCTTTTCTGTTAGCGCCTAGCACCCCCACCGACTCTCCCTTCGTTCGTAGCCTCCACCGCAACGCGAATCGCCCGCATCCACCCCCGCCGCGAGGTATTCGCTCTGGAAACAAACACCTCCGCGCCGGAATTTGTGACGACCGACCGTCGGGCAGGCACGTGCGTTTAGCAAACATCACCAGCCTCCCCGCCCCTCCCAGCCGTAAACCTCCGCTCACCCCCTCTACCTCTCCATCAGTGACTCCCCCTTTCTCTGTTGCCCTCCACACCTCCACCACACCGCCTACGCCCACCTCCACCCGCATCCCCCCGCCTCCATCACAACTCCCCCAATGTCCATTCCTCTCCACACCTCCACCACACCGCCTACGCCCACCTCCACCCGCATCCCCCCGCCTCCATCACAACTCCCCCAATGTCCATTCCTCTCCACACCTCCACCACACCGCCTACGCCCACCTCCACCCGCATCCCCCCGCCTCCATCACAACTCCCCCAATCTCCATTCCTCTCCACACCTCCACCACACCGCCTACGCCCACCTCCACCCGCCTGCATCACGCCTCTCCCTTCTGCTCCTTCCCGCATCCAGCACATCTCCACCCTGCATTCATTCCGTATCAACGTCGTATGGACACCCCGCATTCACCCAACCACAACTCCGTCCCCATCCATCCTCCACTTCGCCATCATCCACGCTCCACCTCTGCCACTACCCACTCCGTCTCCACCCCGCCTTCATTCCCGCCACCCTCCCACCTCCCAGCCACTCCGCAACCACTCCCCTCCCATCCATCCTCCACTTCATCACCCACTACCACCCACTCCGTCTTCACCCTGCTACCATCACACCACCATCCTTCCTCCACCCTGCAACCAGTCCACCACCAACCCGCCCATCCCCTCCTGTCCCGCTCTCCCTCCGCCACCGCCAGCGGCGACACCGACCATCATGAGGCGAGCGCCACGGCGGACGCGGCGGCGCCAACGCCCACCAGTCCGTTTCAATTACCACCGCGTTCATAACCTCCCTCGCCCCGCCCCGCCCCGCCCCCGCCGGAGGAGCCATTGGGGCGCACAATTGAAAAACGAAAATTGCCGATGTAGCGGGCGGCCCCGGCGAGGGGGGGTCCGGCGAGCGGAGGGCGCGGGCGGCGCGGGGCGGGGCGGCCCGGTCAGTAAGCCGGCTAACGACCCCGCGCGTGCCCCCTGCGCGTGCTCCCCCGACCCCCCGGCCCCGCCCGGTCGCCCTCCTGGCGCCGGCTGCGCGTTCGATTGGCTGACCAAATTAACAGCGCGGCCGGCGCGCGCCTGTGTGGGTGACCTTTCTGTCTGGTACAATATAGATGCGGCGCCCTCCGCGCGCCAGCCAGGAGGCGCCGCAGCCAAGGGGCGGGGCGGGGCGGGGCGGGGCGGGGCGGGGCGGGGCGGGGCGGGGGACGCTGCGGTGGAGCTCGCAATCGAGCTCACACTCTGGAACGTTATGTGGGGAAAGGGATATTGTATCATCGTGAAAGTGAATTATCCTATAACTGGAAAGCTCGTAAGTGGTGGGATGTTTTCCGTCTCTGCATAAAGAACTGTACAAATTATTCAGAAAGAACAATGAGTTGTATGTAATAGAAATAATGAAAACACAACGAAGTAAAAATTTCTATACTGTAGTTTTAATGTGTTTATTCCTTTCGTAGTTATCTTTAAGGACTTTCTTTTACCCTACATATTGAAACACTAAAACCAATGAATATTAATATTTAGTATTTATTTGCATTAGTAAATACTATTAAATATGATTTTGATTATATCAATTTATCGCACGTTAGTTAATTACGGCTATAGAAATGTCCAAACTCCGAGAAGAGCGAATTCCCACACATTACCGTGATTTACTCCAAGCCATTCCAATAGATCCGGATCCCAGTGGAAGTGCTGACCTGGCGACTTTCCTACCTGCTCCAATCGCCGGCGATGGCTCGTCATCAGGGCCCTTTCCGCGGCCCTTCGTCTACCGCCCTCCTCACCCTCTGCGCCCTCTGCCCTCTGCCCTCTTCCAAGCGGGAATTTACGCGCTTCGAGACCTCCCCTCGAGAAGTCGCGCCGTTTTAGGGAGTTACGGCGACGGCGGCGGGAGGTAATGGCGGCGAGGCGGTGCGCCGGCGTCCGTCACTCGCCAAGGAGCCCCACGGCCTGCCGGAATCCCGGAAGCGAGCGCCTGGCAGAGAGACTGCACGCGCCACTGACTTGTCTTGGCCCTTTGGAACGATACGGGGCTGCGCGACCGACGTAGCAATGGTTCCTAGGGCTGTCTGGCGTTTTATGTGTATCTCTAGATGTTATACGGAATATTGCAGTATTGTTGCGTGCTCGATTTACTTATAGATACAGTACGTCACAAAGTGTCCGACAGACCCATCTGACAAATTGTTGTTCCGTTCTTTTAAAAGTTGAGAATCATACGTATTCATGGGTGTATGGAACTTTACTTGAAGTGTATGGAACTTTACCATTAAAGTTTTTATATTTGTTAATCGTACATTGAATTTAAAAACTTAAAAATACCATATGGTCCTTCTTTTACCACGCATCATGTTTAAGTCATCGGAAAGTTATTGTTCAACACAGTCCCATCCATATTTTATAACCTTTGTTTCTGTTATCATCTTGCTTTTTAAACTTTCCTGTTTATCCTTTGTATCACTCTCTTATTTTTTCCTACGTTCGCATGTTTTTCTTTTCTCTCTTATATGTTATTTCTTCTACTTCTGTTTATTTTTTGTATACATATATTTGTACTTTTGCTAGTTTTTTTCCTTATTTTGCTAGTTTCCTTCCTTTAAACCTTTGCTTCCTTTACGTTATATCTTTATTCTATGTGATCTGTTCAATATTCCTTCTTTGCCTTAGATGTTCTCCATTATTCCTTACAACTTCTGACTCATCTCGCAATGTTTTCGACGTCCCCACTCGTTCGTTCTTTGCTATGCCCCTATGTGGATCTCTGTGCACCGCGACGGCTGTCTTTCTCTCCCTTTCTCGCTACCCTACGACCACAACACGCGCCTGGCATCCCGCATCGCCGCAGTCGCTGGAGCGAACGTAACGACTGAACACACCTCCCCCGCCTCTACCGCATTCGCCACCGCCCCCGCAACTACCAGCCCCGCCGCCGCCACCACCACCACCACCCCGTCACCGCCCAACCTCTGCCTGAGCTGCGATCCCGGCCGCTGCCATCACCATTATTGCCCACCGTTGCAGCTCCATCGTTGCCTCAGCCACGTTATCAGCATCACCATCTCCAACACTCTCGATGTCTGGAGGAGAATTCTAGCGGCCGGCTGCTCTGATCGGTAGTTTTCCGTGGTTTCTCCGATCAACCCCAGGCGAATGCCGGAGCAGTGCCCTATCAAACGGGCCACGGACCGCGCGCGATCTGTCCTTCCTCTTCCTTGTCCTATCGTCTCCCCTTACACACACACACTAACATGCACTACACTAGCACATATTTCGGGAGACCGGTCGGGAGCGTAGAGCTTGTCCCGGCTGGGGCGGTGCCCCGCTGGTGGGAGAGTCCTGGTTAGGGGGAAGCCCCACTAGCCGACGGTAGGTCGGCGCCGGATCTCGCCATCCAGCGGGGGAAGATCACCGCCATCTCCCGAGAAGAAAACATGCACTACACTAACGGGACTAATGACCGAAGTAGTTGACGCGCCCGGAAACACGAAAAATCAATCAATCAATCAATCAATCAATCCAATACTCTCGACTCCATCAACATCTCGATCATCAGCAATCCCGCCATTTTCCAACGACATCCCGACCGCCTCCACCGATGCCTACTCCATTGCGAGGTTTTTACCACCCGCTATCACCGATCCCACCGTCGCCCACAGCTGCAGCTTTAACGACGATCATTTCTTCCTTCTTATCGCAGAGCTCTGCTCCGCCGTCGCGGCGTCATTGTAACCTGGAGGGTTGTATTTAATTTATTTATTTAGGCGGCGGGGCTGGAGTGGCCGCGGGCTGCGGACGGGGGGAGGGGCTCAAGAGGTAATTACTCGGGCGGCCGCGAGAGCGCGCGCGGCACTCGCGGCGCCGCGGGGCGGAAAGGATTGGAGGCGGCGGGGGCGGCGCAGCGGTCGCGAGCCGACGCTTAATTAGGAGAATGCACAGTCCCCCGCCCCGCCCCTGCAAACCGCCAAGATTTTTGCATTGTGCCTCTGAATCCGTGCGTCCCACTCTGCCAGAGCAAGCGAATCGACCTGGATGGTGGTTATTGTGAGCGCTACTTCAGCAGCCTGCAAATGCCTTCGAGTGTGTTTTTTAAGGAAGAGGGCCGCAGAAGTACTTTGGAGACTCAGAGACACTCGGCAGTGTGTCTGCAATCTTTGCTTGTTGCCTTAAGTATCTTGTTTCGTTTCCATTGAATTGCAATTCAGTGGAATGGTGGTTATTGTAATCAGTACATCTGGAATTAAAACACAAAATAATAATTATTTCTTTTTCCTATATGATACTCGATCAGAATAATGAGAAAAACATTACGTGTTCAATCAAGGATTTGAACATAAAATCAATATGTTATGAGCTTCGACACACAAAGCCGTTAATTTCTTATACGTCGTGATTTATCAATGAATTTGGGAAAAGTATTTGCAAAGTTATTTAATGAAGAAGCGTCAGTATTACTTATTACCTTTGACCAAAAGCTTAATTACAATTGGATTTTCCATTAGTATATTCTATATTTCAAAGAAAGATAGGTTCGCAAATCAATACATCAAAAGAGCAAGAATGTTTATATTCTATTAGAGAATGTAGGAATAAAACGTGCACAGCAGGTTGAAAAATGTGTTGTTTTATTAATACACAAATAACTTATTTTTTATATTTCTAAAAGCAGTATATAATTACGAGAAAAGTAATAATAATAAATCATTAAGAGAAAAATAATAAATCATTTTGATATTTAAAATATTTCATTTCTCCTTGCAGTTGAAGTCTTAGCGCAGCATATACTATTCTCATCCTGTCAGTATTGAGTCGATGATTCTCGTACACCTTGACTGCACCGGGTGATAAAGCAGAAAGCCGAAATGTCTCACTACTCCATGCGCTTTCTTCGGTAGCAATGAACCATTGTAACCTTCGCCATTTGGAGCGTGGACGCCCTCGACAAGCAGTTAATTCCGAAGCGCCTTTAATTCGCGCGGCGCGCTGTTCCGCGGAGTGGCGCCAGGTGCGCCTCGTGTGTTTGGGGCTGTCGAGCGGCTGTTTCGGGAACGATAGTCGCTTTCAGCGTGGGCGGGCGCGCCTCTTGATGGCGGCGGAAAGGTAGGGAAAGGTTTCGTTCGGATAATTAGTGTTAATCCCCGACTTAATTGAAAGCTTACTGGTTATTTGTGACTAATTGCAGCAGAAGAACAAGCCGCCTTCATTATCACGAGCTCTGGCGCGCCCCAGTGGTGGGGGAAAGAAACTCGAAGCGGGCTTCGGGCGTCCGCTTACGCTACGGTGCCCGGTGCGGCGCTCGGGAAGGAGTGGGGTGGCGGGGCGATGGAGGACGGGAGGGGAGAGCTGTGGAGCTCATTGCGAGGCGTGGTGTAGGAAGAGAATGAACTATTAGACAAGGGCTCAATTTCCCGTACAATTTATAGAAGGCAGGATTACGAGCGTAATGCATTCTTCTTCTCCACGAATTCATTTCATTGTGTAAGCAGATAGAAAAGCTCATGTGTATACGTTAGTTATTGAAGTTGATTCGCGCCTGTTTACTCGACGAACAATACGTAACATCTGAGTCGGCTGATATTTCGGTGACTGATAAAAGGAGAGGGATAACCAGAGGCTGATATTCCGGTGACTGATAAAAGGAGAGGGACAACCAGAGGCTGATATTGCGGTGATTAACAGCTATTTCATTTCAAATAAACTTTCAAACAATACAAACTGCACACATTTTTTGGAACTCTGACACAGTTCTGAATGTCAAACGTCCGACGGATTAATGATATATCCGTCAGCTTGAAACACAGTGTCGTCGTTGTTGAATTAGTGATCCCATCCTTAATATTCATTAAATCTTGAATTAGTGCCACTCGCCCAATTATTAAGTATTTTAATAGGTAATACTCTCTCTTTCCCGTATGCTTCACTTATCAGTTGACCGTTTGAAAATACATTAAATTAATCAACGTATTTTAAAACACTGAAGAAAACTCTTCTTACGAAGAATAATAATAATAATAATAATAATAATAATAATGATAATGATAATAATAATAATAATAATAATAGTGTTATATCAAAATAAAATAAATAATAAATACGTATTTTGTGAAAATATCCAATATTTTATTGAATTTACCAAATAACTTCACTTGAGGTTTAAAATTTGGTGAGATTTGATGATTTGTCTTGTGACATCTGTTCCTTCCTTTCGTAAACAATATTTTATTAATTACCTGACCCTTAACACAGGGAAAATTTAAAAAGGTTTGAAATTAAACTGTAGACTATACGATAGTAATGATCAGTTGTTTATCGTATTCACATAAACTATGTCTCATGAAGAGCCAATGTGATATGAACTGTTGAGTACTACTTGCTTCATTTCCACGTGCGCTCTGTCACAGGTTACACCCCGATGAGCCCGCACCCGGGCTACGGCATGCCCGCGGGCGTGCAGCCTGAGTACCCGGCCAACAGCTACACGCCCTACCCGACGGGCGCGTACTCGTGCGGCGGCGGCGGGCCGGGTGGCGGCGGCGGCGGGCCAGGCGGCGCGGCGGCGGCGGCCGCGGCGGCGGCTGCGGCGGCCGCGGCGGCGGCCGGCGGCTACCCCGGCGGGCCCGGAGGCGTGCCCGTGTCCGGGTACCCCGGCGTCCCCGTCTCCGCCTCGGCGCCCGGCTACTCGCCCGGCGGCGGCGCGGGAGGCGGTCCCGGCGCGCCGCCCTCGTGCTACAGCATGCCGCCCCCGCAGCACCCGCCCCCGCAGCTGGACAAGCCCCCCGGCGGCAAGGACGACGGGTAAGTTGCGCCTCCAATTCCGCCCCGCCCCGCCCCGCCCCGCCACGCTCCACCCCGCCTCCGGCCTCACCTACTCGCGCTCCCGACCCTTCCAATATGGCTCGTCTCACTTCGTCCGTTTCATCACCCCCTTCCTATATTCCTTTACTCCTTTTGCAAGGTTTTACACATTTTCTTAGTTATATCTTCTATCTACTTTCCCTGGTGTCGGTTCCACATCTTCTTCCCTTAATCTTTCTCGCGATTTTCTGTCGTTTCTCTTAAGAGTCTCATCTTTTCTTCTTAGTCTCGCATCTCTTGCTAAACTTTCTGCTCCATCTGACTAATTTTTGAGGAGTTCAACCTTCCCTGACTAAATATATCTCCATGCTTTGACCTATAATATCGGTATTTCCTTCTCTAAATAATTGGCGTTTCAGGTGTCTTAAAGAACTATGAAACAGAGAAAATACCTGTTATCGAATCAGGCATGTACTCCCCAATTTATTGGTTTTTTTCTTCTTAAAAATTTAACATCAAATATTTCTCTATTTTGATGTCCCTTTGAAAGTACATCTACCTGAACGTTTCTTAAAATGACCTAAGTTTTTGTTATATAACATCTTTTCCTCGCGTTCATATTTCCTCAAAGTTTTACCATGTTTAATTGTAATGTAATTCCGTACATTGAACTGTTATTGTCCTATTTTCTTTACTTGAACACTTTCTATTCTCATCCATTTCATAACCCGAAATATTCAATAATTGATTGTAGAGTCTTTAAGTAGAGAGACCATTTGTTCCTTTTTGGATAATTCTCAAATAGCTCCTCATTTTTTACCCTGCAGGTTTCAAACTGTGTATTTCCTTATCAAGCTCTGCTCTTAAACAAATAATGACCATTTTCCGCATTCTCCTTTCATTCTCCTGCAAAAAAGCATTTCTCGGTCGAGAACGGAGAACACCATGGCTGGCGCTCCCATTATTGACACTTTTTCCTTGGCACTTATCCACATTCCAAGAGTGATTTTTCATTTAACACTTTGAGAGATCCATCCTTTTTTTAGCTACTATTGTTTGATGACTTTGCATGACGACATGACCAAGACTTTCAAATTAGTAAATAAAATGTAAAATTATCTATTCATTTGAAAAATCTACCCAAAAGTAGCTTTAATAGTGGAGTAGATTTTCCATTCTTTGATCCGAAATTCTCCTTCTAGAGCCATTTTGAATTTTATTACGGCTGTTGACTAAAATCTAGTGATATTCTCGCGAGATAAGTATTTAATTGATTGTGTCGTTGTTGTCTTATGAGAAGCTCTCCATCCACTTCATATTCTTTGTTGCTAAAATATTTTTTCAATTACTCATATCCACTTCTTTTCCTCGTCCAGCTAAAAATTTATAACGTTTTACGTGGAGTATAGATTCGTAATAAACCACTTTAATTTGTTATTATTTCCTCACCAGCATTGTGGATGATGAATCCTGCTGTTTTTATGAGTAAGCGTGCATTAGAAACTGGAATATTTTAAGTGAGACCAATTTAAAAAGTTAACAAAGAATGAAGTAATATCTTATGAATGCTTATATATTATCCCCTTTATATGTTTTATTATTTTCGTGGTGTATGGCGATTTCATGCGAGAATGATACGCCATAATTATTGGCCAAAATTTTACATAATATCGAATCTGGCTCTCCCGATGACGGACTATGAGGAATGATTGATAAATGGAGTGAAAGATAATGTGGCAAAATGAGAGAGAGGGGGATCGGAGGGGGTCCTGAGAAACTGCTTTTAAATTCTAAATAGATTCATTGATTTGGATCATCCTCTTGCAGGAGAAAGATTAGCAATTTATTCTGTTCAATGCGACCAAAAAAATAAGAAAAAAATTACTTCAAATCTCACTGTGTTCTTTCTTTTTTTTCTTTTTTTTTCGAAAAAGGTGATCGACAGCCTTTGCGGTCTTTAGTAAGCAACGATACTTTTGAGCACTTTGAATCTTCATGTAACATCTTTCTTCTATTCAATATTTCATTTCGAAGCCGCATTCCAACATAATATTAAGTTCTGCCCCTCATTCGGTTCAAAAGAGACTCCAGTGACCTTAGAAGCAGTAACTTGGCTTCACGAAAGGGCAAAAGGGTCCTTACATTCACGGTTTCCTCCGTGTCAATGTTCGCTAGCACTCCGGAAAAGCCCTCCTTGTAGACCTGCGTCGTTGCGGAGTCCTCACAGAAACGCAAGCAGCGAACGCTATAGCTTGTGGAGCTGGCTATAAATACTTCCCAGAAGGTGCAGCGCATGAATGGCTTCTTCGGGTGCCTTTACAGGACGTGGCCATTGCAGCGTTCATTTGGTTCCAAAGAGACGCACAGAATCAAAGGGCGAGTTCTGGGAGTCTTGAGCAACAAGTACCTGGGCAGCAAAGAGAAGCAGTGCACGGGAGGAAACTTGAGAGAGGATGACATTCTTTTTCCTCTTTAATCTAATAATGTGCAAGAAGATCTATGATAAAGTCGGTTTCAAGCTGAAAATAAATTATTAAGATAACATTATCTGTAGTGGTAAGAAGACTGAATATAGTATATTAATGCAAATTCCCCGCAACTGCTGATTCTATACATAAGTATAAATCTTACATTATGGATTGAATGACGTCCAAATGAGTGAGCTATAAATTCAACAACATCCGTGAATTTCAGAACTCTGATACCAGGAACATTCAAGAGTCATGCAACAAAATTAAAACTAAAGAACATATAATTTATGGAAATTCATCAATTGGAACAGAACTGATTGAGAACGCGACCCTCCCTACTCGCGTTCCATTCGACCCACAATGAAGGGCGTTTCTCGGAACTACGTTTATTATCACCCCCCCCCCCAGTCCACGCAGTTTCTCTCCTCCCGCTTGCGGAACAGGTTTCCCCCTCCCCTTCCGACTCGGTCACGCGCCACCGCCCCCACCGCCCCTGGGACGCCGCCACCGCCACCGCGAGGAGTAGGGAGCGCGCGCGCGGCTCGGAATTAAAGACGCGCGGGGCGGGATTTATTTAAAAAGAACTCGTAATTCCCTCCTTCCTCCGGGCTGCGGGCGCATCAAAGGCAGGGGAGCTGCGTAAACGGCCGGCGGAGTGGCTTCATTTTAACCTTCTTCAAACCGGCGACGGATGGCCCCGCCCGCGTCCACTCTGAGAGCGCCGATACAGTGGGCGCGCTGGCCGAGCGCGAGAAAAGATGGAAAAGGCTCGAGAAAACGGAAAAGATGGACACAAGTCGAAGGAAAGATCAGTAGGTGAAATATACTTTGCACTGAGGAAAAATGTATAAATACTTTGCAACAAAGTTTTCATTTGTAGAATGAACGTGTTTTGTACAAACAAAGAGAAATATTAGATTGAACCGGTCTGATTAAGTGAACTGCACGTGCTCCTTTGTAATAATTATCGAAGTTTCTACGGCAAACTGAATTCCTTTTTGGGGCGTTTTTTTAACACGAGGTTTGGTAAAATCAGGTGAAAATATAAGGGGTCCATGTACGCAATTCAAATATTGCAATCACCATGTACTTCACTCCTGGTCAATAAAATACATTAGTCTAAAATTAGCATGACGTAGTTGTAATTTATGTGGATTTCGGAATCATTTTATTATGGCCAATAAATCTAACGTTCTGAAATTAATATTCCTTTTCTACGGCATTTCGAAAGCTAATATAATACATAATATTTATTTTTTTCAATATGTAATCAAATTAACGTTATTCATGAAAACCGAGTTAAATAAAGACTCTTCCGTCCACGTAGAAATAATGAACAGCAAGTTGCCGAAATCCAGCATTTATAGCCTCGGTCAATCAGTGAAGCATTCACAACTACCAAACATGTCGGGAGACCAGCCAGGAGGTTAGTCTCTCGTCCTCTCACCTACACTTACATGCACTATCACACCTCGAGATTTTGGAGCTGCTACTGCTTAGTGCTGTGCACCGCAATGGAAGATACCTGAACGGGGAAACCTCACAAGCCTTCGTGAAAGTCAGCGCTGGATCTCACATTCCAGCGGGAGAAGATCACCGCCACCTCCCGTCATGCAAACATGCACTACACTTTGGGGAGTAATGACCTTAGCAGTTGGAATCACTAATCAATCAATCAATGAAACGTACGACACTCACGGAACTAATGACCGTACTACTTGACGCGCCAGGGATCACTAAATATTCAATCGATCCCCTCCTAAACAGGAAGGTTGTCTCACTCTCTTCATAAGCCCGGCCCACTGTGCGAAGAGCGAGGGCCCAGCCGCGCGGTCATCGCGGTGCGCGGGAGGCTTCGGCACCGGCGGATCCAACCGCTCCGATATTAAAAATCGTTGCGCGGCGCGCTGGTCGGTCGGTTCCCTGCCCACCGCAAGCGCCGTTTTTCTGCCTCCGCCCCCGCCGCCGGTCAGTAATGCGCGTTGGATAATGACCGGCTCCGCTTTGTCGGCGCACAAAGCGCCTAGGAGGCGCTGTGTGCTTTTGCGCGAGCGAGGACGGCCGCCGCCCGCGCGCCCACCGTCGCTCCTTTGCGCTCGCGGACGCGGCGGATTTCTCTGCGCCGATTTCCTGTAATGGACTGTGCACTGGCCGTCGAATCCGGCCTCATCTGATGAAGAACCGTGGAAAATTTCTCTTTCAGAAAAACAGTCAAACCCGAAGAAGCATTATGGATGTAATTTCATTCAGCAAAGTATTCAATAAAATACATTCAAGAAAAATTAAAAGGAAAATCTTCAATAAGAGAATAACTGCATTAAATATTCGAACATTTTTAATGGGTTGAAGTATTTATTTTGTGTTGGATAGGGATATACTGTAGGATAGAAAGAGTGTAAACTTTTCCGTAATTGGAAGGGTTAGTAGATTTCCATTAAAATGTAAGGAGAGTGAAAACCGCATTTAATGTTACATTTAAGTTAAACATATTTACGTAGATTCAAAATTAATGTGTGTTTACTACGAATTCTATTTAATATTTACTAGAAGTTAGTTTAACGAAGTTTTTAATGCTCAACCTTGTTTGGACTGTACCTGATTCTCGTATTCAAATAGTCATTTTTTCCAGATTTCATTTACTTCTACTTGCCTGGTAAAAAGGACCGCTTTGAAAAGTCGCACAAAAGACAAACTTGTTACTCTGAAACCTCTGCATCGGAACTCAAGCAGGGTTTGGTAACAGCCCCGCGTCGCGTGTTCACCCAGCCGCCCCTGGGCGAGGGGGGGCGGCGGGCGGCGGTCGAAGGGAGACGCGGGTCCGCGGACAAAACCCCGACGGCGCGGGCGGCGAAGGGACTGCGACGCCGCCTTTTCATGGCGCCTCGCCGTCCTTCGCCCCGCCCCCCGCCCCCGCGCCTCCACCCTTTGGCGGACCCACCCCCGGCGCAAAAAGCCTCAGCCGACGCCGTGGCGCCGGAGAGTAAATCTGACGCCAACACACAAGGGAGCACTACTTTTAATTAGACGTTAATTCACGTAAGGCGGCGGCGGCGGCGGTCCGGGCGTTGGGCGGGGACGAGGCGGCGGCGGCGGCGGCGGCGGCAGCGCGTCCCGCCCGCACGGCGCTTAAACGCGACTAATTCTCGGCGTTTTCGCCGCCCGGCTCCTGGGCGAGGGGTGGGTGGAGGGTGGGTAGGAGGGGTGGTGACGGGAGGGGAGGGTTGGTGGTAGTGAGGCGCCGGCGAGCGGACTCGCATGCTAATGGGATTGCTGTCCGGCGATGCCGGAGGGGGAGGCGTCGCCTCGAAAAGGTTCTGCCAAACTCCTCCTCCTCCTGCACATCCCCCTCTTCAGCGCTGTTGTTGCCACTACTCTTGCTTCTGGCTTCTCCTGGCAGAATTTTGAAATCCTGGGCCGACCCAGACACCATTCGTATGCACCCCGTACTTGTCATTCACCCCACATCTACCCACCTTCATAACTTAGATTCTATAGTTCCACTTTTTCTCCTTTTTGATGTCATTCCTACCGTAACTTCCCTGCGTCCATACGTTCCATCTCTTTCGATACCGATTCATCTGCCACTCTTATCATAACAGTGCCTTCCGCTCGTCGCTTCAGCAGCTCCATACGATAACACTGATACCAAATAATGTTTCACAGTTGACACAGAGTGCTCATTTTCTGAACTATTTCACTAGCACATTGTCTCGCCGAAGCAATGTTTGCACTCTGGGTTTTACCATTACTGCCTGCCTTACTCGACACGCTGAAAGCAACAGGCGCCGGCAAAGGCGATGGCTACTACACCAAATCGCGACTGGCGCCAGAGGTGCGCAAAGCGACAGCAGACGAGGAGGACGGAGAGGGCGGAATTTGTGAATGCGGCGCTTCGCCGGCGGAGGGACCTGCTAAGCTTCAATTTCGTTAACTTGTCCAATTCCTCTCTGCCGCCGCCGCCTCCGCGCTGCCCTTGTCCCTTTCCCTTCCCTCCTTTGCACCTCCTCCCTCGCCCTCGCTCCGGCCGCCCCCCCCCCTCCCTCGACCCCGCTCCACCTCTGCGATCGCACCAGGGGTGGCCACAGCATCCACGGCTAGCGCATTACCTTGGAATAAACATCTATTGTCATTTCATTTTGTAAGAAAATATCTAGTTCATTTTTTCATTTGGTAAAATTTTTCATAATGACCATATACATTAAAAGATTCAGGACAATTTTTAGGACACTTCGTTTGATTTTTTTCGCGTATCATGTTTCATCGACAAGCAAAATACAAGTCAAGTGAATAACTAAATTCTAAAGCTATATTATGATTAATTTCAAAAGCTGGTCTCGAATTTATATCTTAGTTCTGTTTTCCATATTTAAGAGGTTTCCCTCCAATTTAGGGCATTAGAAGTATTTTTCCTTATTTACGGTCCATCTACAGTTCATACAGTAAAATTCGATCGAAATATTTTTAATCGTTTTTTATTAACAATTAATATACTGTTATTCTACAACTTCTTGGTATTTTAAAGTAAATTTTCCGCCATCTCTCTTCTATTTTATTTGGTAAAATAGTTGTACAAAATAGTAAAATACTCGTATTTCATTTAGTCACTTTTTATTCGCGTCAGTAAGAACGTCGTTAAACTTTTTCGAAGATAATGAGTTAGTTCTACATGCATATGTAAGCACCTTCATTGTTCTGCCTCACCCGTCTCCTGACCAAATCTTCCTGACCCATCCTCACCTTGGCATTCTCTCTCTTACGACATCCCTAATTTATCTGTCCTCCACTTTCTCTATCCCACTTGCCTCACCTCACATCCCTCACACCACTCTTCTTCACACCACACTCACAAGCCACTCACCCACTTGTTTTAGATCCCCCGCTTTCCTTACACGCATCTCTCGCACACGCACCCCCACTCTAAATACACACACGCCTCCACACACACACACACACACACACACACACACAATCGGCGCCCACTTCCCGTTCTCCCTCACACCCCGGGCAAATCCTCGAGACGTCGGGCACGCACACACGCACTCTCGGCTTACTCACACGCGCTCACGTTCACGCACACACCTTGCGGGCCCATTTTGTTAATTAAAGCAATTACTCTTGGAGCGCCGAAACGCCGCTCTCTGCCACCGCCACAGTCGCGGCGTCTGCTGCCGCTGCTCCTGCGCAACCTTTTCCTAATTTGACGCGTTGGAGGCGGGCGCCGCGACGCGCGCGGAGCCAGGGGTGGCGGCGCGGCCTCGTGTGGCAGCTTCTCTCTCTCTCTCTCTCTCTCTCTCTCTATATATATATATATATATATATATATATATATATATATATATATATACTGATTTATAAAATCGGAGGTCTCGAATCGCGCCTAGTAATTACTAATAGTTTAATAGAACAGTTACATATTTATAATTAAATTTAATAATTATAAATCATACATCACACAGTTAGTAACAGTGATAGCACTGGTTCTCTGTAAATTTAATCATAATAATAGGAAATTAAAAAAAATTGGATTTATAATTTCATTTTATCCTTTTTATATTACTAATTTTACTACGTTCATGGAAATGATACTGTTAAATGCAAATTATTTAATTTTGAGTGTACGAAAGTGTATTTTGGTCGAACCAAAAATCGTATTTGTCAAGCGATTGTCCTCTGCTGTTGTTTTTTCCTATTTTATTCGCGAAGTACAGGAATGCCGTTCCGTCGCGTTCCGCCGGAAATCAAGCTCTGCATATACATAAATATTTATATTTATATAATATTTATATGCACACTTATCTATGAATCTCCTTTTATTGTGTGTCGTGTGTAAGTATTGATGCTTTTTAATAGAAAACATTGCATATTTATTTAAATTGAGTAAAATATTTCAGAAACGATGCACTTGAACTTTGAAAAGACCGTCATTTGCAACAAAATCACACGACAAAAACAAAAGTCTCGAATGATTTTGAACAAAATAATGCTCTTTAAGAGTAGTTAGAAGTTATGTTGCGTACAATTCAATAAGTAATTAAATATAGAGAAAATTATGATTGTTGAAATCTGGCAGATATGTTTCATGTGACAAATTCGATGGAAAGCGTCGAATTTGAAACAAAATGAGTTTGAAAACGAGTGCATTGAGCGTTCCCGCAAGTGATTCCCCTCCCTTTGAGATGGTCGAATCCCATGAAACGCCTCTTGAGGAACACAAGGAGTAGCCCTCCTCTCGCCTTCACCTCCCCACCCCTCTGCTCAGGCATCCGGCCCTATCGGCCGTGCCACCTGCGCCCTGCGCGAAGTGCTCTTCTTCTCGCTGGGTTCTTGCGCCTCACTTGTCCGCTCAGCTTTTTCACCACCCCCCTCTCCCACCCCACCCCCCATCCACCCGCCCGCTTGTGGTCGACCAGTACCTGCGCCGGACACGCTCGTCCATCTGTCGCCGACCGCCGGTTTCTCACAACTCTCTGCCCCCGCCCTCTCCCACCCCCTTCCACCCCTGCTAGGTAGGTCGGCCAGCATCCGCCCGCCGGTTCGCAACTCGGAGAGGGTTGCTAAGTTCTCGCACAAGAACGCGCTCGGCCAGCTTGCACCGAAGGGGAGGGAAAAAGTTGCGCGGAGGCTGACCAGCTCTCGGTAGGGACGGGCAGGGCGGGGACGGAGACGGAGTTTGGTGGGGCGGGGCGGGGGCGGGACGGTGGACGAGGCGGGGGCGGGTCAGCAAGATCCGGGGGACGCAACCAACCACCGTTAATATTGCAGCAGGCTTCAAGAACCCTTGACGGGCGGGGACGCACTGGCGTGAGTAGGGAGAGAGACGAAGAGGGCGGATAAGGGCCCTTGTTCCTCCTTCTCCTCCTCCCCCCCCCTCCCCGGCCTCTTCCCTCCCCGCAGCGGCGCAGCGGTCTTGCTCATTTAGTTCCCGGCAGCCGCCGCTTAAAAAAAGAAGTAAAACGGGGAAGAGGACCCGCTCGGCCCGGGGCGGCAGCGCGGAGCGAAGGAATATGAGTTAATATTGGCCGTGTCCACCCTGCGTCGAGGACCTCGCGGCGTCTTGGCTCTTCTTGTGGCAGAGGTAATATCCCAGATGGCCACCTGGCGGCGTCCGGGCCCGGCGCCCGCCCCGCCCCGCCGCGCCGCTTGGGAGAAATCTTAAGTTCGCTCTCTTGCGCGGAGTCTTCATTACGCGCCCCGCGACTCATGCAGACTTCCTTCGCTTGCTTACAACACGCTAGTCCTCTACCAGCGGAAGGACTGGGAAAGGGCGTGCGTTGCGCTCCAAGTAACGGGTGAGGTTACGCACGATTTTCTCAGAATGCAACCAGAGTACAGCAATACTTACGCGCACTGCAAATACACGAGTGATTTGGTGGCGATTATCGATAAAGTTGTGTTGGCTTAGGTTATGAATGATTTGTTATTAACCGTGAAAAATGAACCACATTACTTCTTGAAATTATAAAATATAATGTATTTATTATAATAAGTGATTTGTATTTTATATTCCATTAACGACATCTTTTATTCTCGAATTCCATTAAACTAATTCTCTCTGTTTCGTTTTAGATATAAAATTTAGTAGTATTGAACAGTTTATTTGCGCACATAGATCATTAGTTCTTACCCTTTCCTTTCCGTGACTATTAGAACATTAATTCATAATTAACATTTATTCATTTCTTGTCGTAAAGGGGAAATGGTTTTTCTTATTATCAGAAAATTGTGTAATACAAAATATAATAATCATTATTCCAACTGATAAATTACATGCGTTAAAATACACGAATATGGTTCACAGCTGTATGTAATAGACTCAATTAAAATGAATAACTTATTTTCTATTATTCGTCCACAATTTCTCTGATTTCAGTATCCTGGATTAGCAGTCAATTCAAAAATTGTAACGGTATGCTTACGCGTTATATTGCAAGTATTTTTATTCTTAATCATTGTTTATATTCTATTTACCTGATACAAGCCTAATTAATATTCATCGTTCAGGATAATGTAAAAATGAAGCTAGAACCCACTTGCAATTTTCATGTAACTTCAGAATTTGCTAAGCATACAAACACGAGAGTGATATTATAGAAATTAGACGTTCCATAACGCAATCTAATGAAATATATTTATTGATTACCAAAGTACTTTCAAAAAACATCTGTAATAATTTGATAAATAAAATTATAATATTCGTGCGTATAATAAGTTTTAATATCTATGACTCGCACAGAACAGTGGTTCAAGTGCTTCCTTTTCCGTTCTTAGAAAAAAAACAGACTGTATTTGGTTCTCTCTACCTTCTCTAAAATCAGATTGCTTGTTCGTCTTTTACTCTCACCTCTCCCGCATACTTCCTTCCTGCGGATTCCCTCAGGCTACCATCCCGTCCCCGCACCACCCCGCCCCCACCCGCCCACGCCCCGCCCCGCCCACCCCCCACCCCGTCCCCGCCCACCACCGCCCCGTCCCCGCCCGGCGCCGCTCCATCCCCGCCCCCGCCCCCGCCCCGCCCGGCGCCAGTCATGTCCGCGCTTCTCGCCCGCGCGTGGCGTCGCGTCGCGTCGCGCCGCGCCGCGCCGTCTGGGCTGCACCTCCGGAGGCGGGCGGGCGGGCGAGCGGGCGGGCGCCGGGGGCGAGACGCCGCCCCCGGCCGGCCCCGGCCCGCCGCCCCCGGCGCGCCCGCCGCCGCCACCGCCGCCGCTGCCGCCGCCCCCGCCCCCGCCGTTCGCGGCGAGGGCGGAGCCTGCGACTGATACTGCCTTCTCGTCCCACAGCTTCGCGCGGGCATGGGACGAGCTTGTGGGAGGCCGCACCGGGCTAGGCCCAGACTTGTAAGCCCGCATTTTCATTCCTCTTTGCTCGCTCTCACGTGTCTACTACCTCTGACTGATTGACTGACTCTTGTTTCTCACGCGACACCGCTGTGTGTGTAGCTTCGAATCGTAGATCCCTTTGTACCCCGACTCCTGACTTTTCCCTCTCGTCGTCTACCGTTTGCTGCCCTCGCCAGCCTCTCCCAAGACGCCTGCGCCGCCGCCGCCATTTCCTTGCCTCTCTCCGGTGGATCTGCGATGCTTGTACGTGCTTCCATATCACGCTGCGCCAAAATTTGAATGGCTTAGAGGTTCACTCATCCTTAACCCCAAATAGTCATTAATTTATCAAATTTTTACTGTGAGTGAAAAATAGTGGTACTTGATACATTTGGTAACCAACCGCTACTTTTATATTTATTGAATATTGTTTGTTTTTTGGTTATTTTCATTATTGTTGCTTATACCATTCAATTAAACAACTACACTCTCAGAAATATAATAAAATAAAAAGTAACATTTCCTTTAATGTAAATCGGGAAATACCAGTACCTACTTTATCTGTATGATCTTTACATTAGTGTAACCTCCAGAGTGAAAGTATTAGTTTTTTCAGTATTGAATGCAAATATCTTAAAACGTGCTTACAAGTAATCCAGATTCACCCTCATTTTCCCACTACCCTGGAGTATGAGCGCAATAGGATAACGCTTGGGGCTCGTCAAATATTTCATTGCTTATTAGGAAACAATTTTCATAAATGTACATTATCTTGTCATTATCTAACCTTTGAGTGAAGCAACCGTAATATAAGCCTCAAACGTCATCTTGAGCCATAGAATTGTAAGTAGTTAATCACCCTTTTCATATCTCCTATACCTGATAAAACATCCTTCACGTGCTGAGCATATACAGAACTCTTGTGCACGGAGTTCAATTATCCATTAAGCTAATCAAAATGTCCTAGTTATATTTTTCTTACATTACTTTTTTGCTAGTAAATATTGAAATCCAAATTTGTTTCATTTATTTTGTAAACATTTTTGACCGGTTTTCATATTTGCATAAAGTAAACGTAATTTTGAATCTTATGTAAATATGTAATGTGATATTTTTATATGTAGCGTGCTGCTCATTTTTTAGTTAGTTTAGAAGTCCCTGAATTGATTAATAAAATAAATTAATTTTTGAATTAGGAATGACTACACTGATAGCTGCCTTTGAACCACTTAAATTCCTAAATTTTTTATATTCGTATCTCAAGTACAATGTTTCAGCTGAGGACTTTTAAACCATATTTTATAGTTTCCAGCAGTTACAAAACTGTAAATTCTTGTACAATCCTTAAAAGGTTATTTTCCAAACAGCGAAGTCATACTTTATTCGGTGACACTATAAATAAATCTTAAGATATTAAAAGGAATAATATTTTTTTGTTTAATTTTCACTAACATTTGATTAAGTTTCATTACGGCACAATACGTTTCCGTGAACTTCTTTCCCTAAAAAACATTAAATTATATTTATATTTTATGATCTAGTCCCTACGATTCCTTTGTCTTCAACAACTCGCTTTGCTATTAGATGCAACTGTATAAAAGATTAAATGTGATAATTTGCTCCGATGAATTATTGCCGTAATAACGGAATGTTAATTTTATCGCTGATCGTTTCCAATGCTCCCGTGGAGTCGGGCGGCGGTGTAGGAAACAAGTCGCAGCAATTTCCCAGGCTGCTCTGCATCGGCCCAGCTCTCTCGCCCCGTCCCTTACCGCCTCGCCCTTGCCGCTCCGCGCCCCGCCCCGCCCCGCCCCGCCCCGCCCCGCCCCGCCCCGCCCCGCCCCGCCCCGCCCCGCCCCGCCCCGCCCCGCCCCGCCCCGCCCCGCCCCGCCCCGCCGCGCCGCTCCACGCCGCGCCGCTCCGCTTCGTTCTAAGCAGCAACCAACGGGCGTATACTTCGCGAGAGCCCTTCAAGGGCCACTCGCCAAGCTAATTATGGCAGGGCGAAGCTGTAACGTAATTCCTCGCGTGCACCCCGTCCCTGCCCTCTGCCTTCCCGGCTTCTTCCCTTCCCTTCCCTTCTCTTCCCCGCCCTCTTCCTCGCCGTCTTCCTCTCTCACTCTCCTCGTCCGCGCGCGAGAAATCTTTTGAGCATCCTTTGAGAAATTTGAAGGCAGTATCAGCGAGCAAGCATTAGAATTTAAGTCGAGATGAAGTTTGGTATCACTATTTTGTTCTCTTTCTTAACTCTTTCTCTCGCTCAAGCTCTGCACATGTTTCGCAAGCTACACGACTGTAAAAGATCACGCTAGCCATGCTTTTGCTCACTGGCGACTGAGACTTTCTTCGTGAATGTGTTACTTCACTTTGTTGCGACTCCGTGTTTCTTACCTATTTATGGCTTTCACTTAAATAGAATTCAACGCTTTGCTCTTCTGCGCTTAACTGCTTTCAATTCCAGGAATTATCTTGGATTAAGTATATTCTATTACATCTTTTTTGCTAGCATGACTCCAACTATATTCTAGAATACAGAATCTACACCAAACAATATTGTGATTTACAAAGGAAAAAGTTCACATTCTTGAAATGTATGCTAATATAATTTAGCATGTCATATCAAAATTTACGAGGAAAAGAGACTGTAATTCATAATCTTCGTGCTCGTTTGTTTACTCATTCGCCAGTCGCAGCAGTGTGTGCTTGGCTTCTTGTCAGTGCGTGGGCTGTGTACCTCAGTCACTTTTAATAACTGTGTGTACAAATACTTTTTTGTTGATTTTGTATGTGTACGTGTGAGTGTGTGTACGTGTTCCCTTTGGGGCTGCGGATTGGTAATTAACAGTGTAAAATGAAAAATATGTTCGCTAAACTATTTATTTCAAAAAATTTATTTTTCGTCTCTCATTTTAATTGCTGGAATTCCGATAATTATGTTTATTTTTATTTCGAAAGTATGGTATGCCAAAACAATGTTTTTCCATAAACTGATCAACATTTTAACTCTTTGATTTTTTGTTTAACATGACTCAGTAAATATAAACTACGAAGTAGTAAACTCAATTGTTTAATATATGCTTTAATACATTGAAATGTGCCATACAAATAGGCCTAATTCGTAAGTCTACTCTGAATAAGAGAATTCTTGAGGGAAGAAATAATTTTGTAAATGTAAACATTTTTGACTGTCGGTGAGAGACGAAATAATCATAATATTAAATTCTTGTCATCGTTTTGATGATATCAGGAAACGATTAGAGGTTCCCAAAGCAAATTTTAAGTTCTAACGGTTAAGAATTGATGTTCATACCTCGTGTTTGAAGCCAATCGGAAGCCTCCGCAGCCCGCATGCCCTTCCCCCGTGCACACCGTCCCTCCGCCCCGTCACGACCTGTCCCGCGTCCGTCACGACCTCTCCGAAGCGCGTCCGAGAGCGCGGGGCCCCGCTCCTCCCCCGCACCGCCCCGACGCGCGCGTCTGTCCGTCCGGTCGCAGTGCGATGCGCGCGCGGGTGGTGGGCCCGCCGAGCGGCGGCGCCGGCGCCGGCGGCATTGGCGGCGGCGTCGGAGGCGGCGGCGCCGGCGGCGGCGGCGGCGGAGGCGGCGGCGGGCCCTTCGGCCTGGCGCGGCCCGCCCCGCGCGGCAGGGACGGGAAGGAGCTGATACAGTGCCCCACGCACGGCTGCGATGGCATGGGTCATGTGTCAGGGAACTATGCTACCCACAGAAGGCAAGACCCCCCTCAGAAGGCTGTCCGTCCCCCTATACTCTGTCTGCGGACCCCCCGGCCCGCCCCCCTCTCAGAGCCTGTTTTACACTCCGCGACGTCGTCTCGCGCGGCTGCGGCTCTCTCTCGCTCTCACTCTCACTCTTCACTCTCTCACGCTCTCTCACTCTGACTCGACTGTCTCTATTAACTTGCTCTCACTTTTTTCTTTTTTCTCTTTGGGAATGTCCGAGACGCCGTCGTTCAGTGACAGAAAATTCAAATGAGTTCATGAAACGTGAACTGTCACAATAATAATCCACGTGATATTAACGCACGTCGCAAGCGCGAAGCGAAAGACACTTATCCTCTCGCTGGCGTCACGTGTTCGCCAGGTAAGTAGGACCTAAGGCAGGGCCGCGGGCTGCCCGAGGCGACTTGCAGTGTAAAACGGGCTGCAGCTAGCATCATGAGCTATCTATATTACATCTTTATCTCGATGGTGGTTGAAACCCCTTCCCTTACCGTTTGGCGTATTTTGTTTGATATTTTTACGTTCTGGCGTTTCCCTTTTGTTGTTATTTGTTCTTTTTCATTATTTTTTTCTGTCCATTCTCCCAAGTAGTTTGTCTTGCTTAAGTGTGTTTTTGATCGTGTATTATATGGATGGAAATGCTCAGAAATCATGACTTGCCCTCTGTCGTTAACCTGCCAGAAGATAGGGCCGAAATATGCGGCCTCGATTCAAAAATAACCACTTGTAATGTGCGCGTTCTGTCGGCGTACATGGAAGAACTTTTGAAACACTCTTCAACTTGTAGAAATTCCATCTCAAAGTGAGGTCCTGAAAGGGCTGCATGCTCGACCATTCATTTCCCTCAGCCCAAGCCCGTGACAGAAAGCCCTCGCGTGACTCCCCCCTCCCCTGTTCTACTCCCTCGCCGATGACGTTGCTCTGTCTGGCAGGTTAAGCGGCTATGGCCTAGTTGGATCGCTCGAATTGCATCCAAAGCTCGATGTTCTCCTGTTCTTTTCGTGTATTGTGTAAACATTTTTTAAATATCTCGACCGCTCCTTTCATGAATGTTTTCTGTTTTAACGTATTCTTAGAAGTATAACATTTAATCGTTGGTACATGCTTGTCAGAGATATGTAGATGTTGGTTCTTTAGTTTATTGTTTGCATTTGTCGAAAAATCGTTCGTGCATAACTTTTTTACATTTATACTTTTTGTTCGCTATTTGTGTTTTTATTTCCATTCTTGCATTTCGGCCTCGCGTTGACGCATCAGGAAGGGGAAAGACGCCTAATACCACGTGGATTATTGAGCCATAAAAAGCAGACATTTTCAAAGAGTTCCACCCTAACGATTTTTTTCTGTTGTGGGCAGCGTTATAAAAATGACATTTAAGTAAATAGTATTTTCACTTCCAAATTATTCAAGTCAGAGTCGACCCTGTCCACGATCCAAGCCTATGTGTGTAGTCATAGGCAAGCCTGAGCAAACAAGCGTAAAAATGTTCGAAAAAGCCAATGTAATGCCACTTGCAGGACTAATTCGTCTTGCAAACAAAGACCGCCACTGGCATCAGGTCCTTACCCTGTCCGACTTGGTGTCCGTCTGTTTTGTCTGCTCGTTCGTTGGTTCGTTTGTCTGTTTGTCTGTCTGTTTGGTGTGCCTGCTCCGTTCCGTGTTCGTGTCGATGTTTCCGTTCCTGTATGAACGCGACATCCAAAAAAGTTTCGAGTCATTCCCTCATTCGAACGTTTTTTGGTTGTCCGTTCATCCGTATTATTGATGTTGATGTTCATGTTGATGTTGTTGGTTGTTGTTACCCATTGTCGCTATAAGAAACGTTGCTGTGACGACCTGTTAGTGGTCGCCTACAACAACGTTTCGTGAATGTTGGCTTACTGCATCTCAAGGGTGCCTCGCTGGGCGGCTGCTACAAAAATGATTTGGTAAGAATCGTGAAAAACAAAAGAAAGAAATATGGAGAAAATACATGCGAAGGCGTCTGGCCGTAAACTGCTATAAAAGTGAACGTGCATTATTGTAGAATTGAATGACCCTTGTTCCCACATTAATTTTCTAAAGCCATCATTTAAAATACTTTATATAACATTTTCGATGTCATTTTAAGAATTATTCTTTGTAACCAAACTAAACGTGTTACATAAATATAACTGACCTCATTTCAGATTAAATCCCATTTTTTCTCGACAGCAATTTCAGGAGTTGGGTCCAGTTTCGAGCTATTGGTGATGTTGTATTCCTGGTTTACATTCCAGGAAAGCAACTGAGAAGAAATATGTACCTTCATTTTTTTTCATACAGTAGCACGGGTTGGACAGACGACTTCGCATATTCATGAAGGTAACCAACCGAGTCCTGAACTTAGTTCATTCGGATCTTTTCAAAATAAAATTATCTACTACCAAAGATTCCAGAACACGCACCTAAAACGTTTAGGTGCACTCAAGAAAAGTTAAAATATGACGATTGGTTCAGATTAATCAACAAGTCATATTCAATACGTAATGCCATAATAGTTTCTCCTAGCGATTATGAAGAAGCTATTCCAATGGAAGATTATAGACTTATATCGCGGAGAATGAAAAGTGAACCGGATACAAATTTTCGTGTAGTGGATGAAAATGGTCATTACGTCGCTGGCAAGATGTCTGAGATTGAAAAAAGTTTGGGATTTCCCAAGATTTGGCCGGGACTCAAGTCGGCCACCAGCCGCCCAGCGGCGCCACCCGCCGCCCCTCCCCTCCCCCCGGCCACGCGCCCTGACAGCGCGCTCTGCCCGCAGCCTGTCGGGGTGCCCGCGCGCCGACCGCTCCCAGATCCAGGCGCACTCGCAGGAGCTCAAGTGCCCCACGCCGGGCTGCGACGGGTCGGGCCACGTCACGGGCAACTACTCCTCGCACCGCAGCCTGTCGGGCTGCCCGCGCGCGAACAAGCCCAAGAGCAAGCCGCGCGACGGGCAGGACTCGGAGCCGCTGAGGTAGGCGGCGGCGCCGCGCCCCCCGCCCGCCCGCGCGCGCCCTCCCTTGCTCCTGGGGCTGACTCATGCGGCCGCGCTCACACTTGTTGGTCCGCGGGGCTCGCGCTCGGAGGGCGGGACCGGCCCAGGCGCGGCGGCGCCGCCCGGGCGCCCGGCCCTCCAGGGCCGCGTGGGCCCGCCCGGGCCGCCCGCCGCCCGCCCTCCCGCCCTCCGCGCTCGAGCCCTGTCGCTCGCGCCCGCCACGCCCACGCGCCACGACCGAAAGCCCGATCGCCGCCGGTAGGGCGCGCAGGTAAGGCGCGCCCGTCGCCGCCCGCGACACGCAGGCCCCGCCCTCGAGGCGCTTCCCCGCTCTCCACTCTTGGAGCTTCACTCTACATCGAAAGATTCACTCGCAATGAAACGAAAACGAAAAAGCTTCACGTCATGTGATTCGATTCAAACATTCACATTGGAGGACGTAAATGTAAATGTAATCGTTAACAATGAAAGTTCCCACACTGCAAGAGTCCACGTTAACGTTGACGTGATTTCAGAACACGTTATCGCGTATCGCAGCGGAATCGTTCACGTCTAACATTTTTGTTAGGAAGTAATGCTGTTTGTAATAGCTTAAGTAGCCATTTTTCATAATCATTACTCATGACGTCCTCCAAAGAATAATTCTATGGAGCACGGCATGAATAATGATTATGAAAAATAGCAACTTAAGCTATTAATGGCAACTTAAGCTATAATTATTATTTGTGGCCTTCATGGTATACAAAATAATAATCATCCAAATTCCGTCCATTGCAGATAAGATGTCTGTGTTCGAGTATCGATATCAATGAGTGGCTGTTTTTACATTTACGGTGATGGTCCTTGCCAAAGGCACATCAATGGTTTTGTTAAAATTACATTTTTAAGTTCTCACGTCTACATTTACGTTTTTACTCGGAGTGGTCTTTTAATACTTTCTCAGGACGTTCACTGAGCTGTACAGCAAATACTATCTCACGTATTTCTTCAGTAGTGAATTCAATATTTCAAAATTTTGCGCACTGGTTTTTGTCTGGCCACAAAAGAAACAACAAATAAAACACCAAGACCGAAAGTGACAATCCGACAAAACTCTGCCGAAATCTCCTGCAACGTCGGCACCCGTCCGCACATACGAATTCCTGAGACAAGTTCTGTGCTTCAATGCGTCATATCCATGTTCCTCACCGAGAAGCCACACAGAAAAATAACACGTTGAAGGGCGCATTAAAGTCACAAGGGAAATATTTGAAATTGGATGATCCTACATGGAAGTCACATACCTAAATAAAGCCATCTCATGAAAAAAGAATTCAGAAATTACCCTGAAAGACCTCACTTGCGGTTTCTCGGATGAAGGTTCCTCTGAAAGAGAGACTGGCTTTTTTAATGAAATGGTCATTTTGTATTTTCATAAGAAATTAACTTTTCTTAACTAAAAATGTATTCCCCATTTCTTCCAGATTTACTAATAATACTGAGAGTGTACGTATTAATACTAGATTTAGTACATTTCACTGCGTTTTTTTGTAGTAACTACCTCATCACTGATTATATTATCAGCTAAAAATATGACACTTTAATTTAACACTTCTTTGGCATTTTAAATACTTCTTCAAAAAAATGCTGCACAAAATCATACAAAATAGTTTTCCAAAAAGTAGTACGCACACTGCTCAAGAATGACAAATGAAAGACTCTCATATAACACGTCAACAAATTAAATATTTTAACAAAAAATCACCCCGAATAATGTAGTAGCATATATACAAATATAATACTAGAGTTGCCGGAAATATAAAAAATGTTGCTGATCCATAACGCAACTCATGAATAGGGGGATATTTAATGCCGGGCGGTCTCTTCGTAGGACCCTTGCTGTCGTATGACGTAGCTGTGTCGCAAGCAGTGACGCAGTATGAGAGTATGAGAGTTCAGACGGGACGCTTTTTGGAAATTAGTACTGCAGATGAGAGCGCAGGTTTCCGCGGTCGGAGTCCGTAGTTACTTGGCAGTCCGGTAGAGCATTTCGTCCTGAGAAAGGTCACGCGAAATGCCGTCGAAACGTCAGCACCTGTGCCTAGGACGCGGCGTCTCCCGGGCAGTTAATTAGCAAGTAATATAGATGTTTTTCGGTTTTTGCCGAGTTTCTGAGTATTTAACAAAACCATAGGCACCTCCCACACGGTCAGTGACTGAATTGTTTTCTTTCAATTTCTGTGCGCCCCACCAATTAGAAATATAGATTCTAGTTTCCTGAAACATTTATGGAGTCACATTGGATATGACATCTCGAAGAACAGTTCTTACTTCACGAACGTATTTAGGCGTCAAATTATGGAATCGAAATTCCCAAAATTTTACACAATTTGTTTCCATATTAAATGGACATCAACTTCATTTGATTCCATTAATTTGTTCGTAAATTTTGGTTTTAACGATACAATTATTATGTTTCTTTCGTTGCAACATCATAAATTACAAGCTGATTTATGCACATTAATAGATTTCATTTTTCTCTTGTTTTTTAAAGAAGCTTCCAATTTTTTGGTGGGATGCTATTTCATATTTATCATAATTTTATTATTTATTTGACCATTTATCAATCGATCTGTTTCTTTTCTTTCATTTTTCTACACTTAAATTTAACCATTTACAATATTTATTATTCCATAACTTAATTAAGAACAACACAAAACTCAAAATTATGGTCTCTGTAAATGTTAGTTTTAGCTTGCCAGAAAACTAGTATTAATTTAGAAGTATTCTCCACAAATTGGCAGGCAGGTTTTAATAGCACAATTATCTGACATTTAAAAAGAAATTTGATTAGAAATTTTATTTGATTAATATTTATATTTTAAACAACTTTCCTTTAAAACAGTTATCCGTTTTTCCTAAATATTTATTCATGGAACTCTTCATAAAATAACACGAAACAAATTAACTTTAGTCGTCTGTTTTATTTTGTTTAAAATACTACAAAACATACGTTTTAAAATGTAATAATTTAAAACTATGTTTGGATGCACAATTTTGTTTATTCACTCGAGTTCCATGAGATATTATTTCACAGATAGAATGATTTCAAGAATCAGAGGCAAATCAAAAACTGTTTGGGGATATAATTTTGCGGCAACAATAGAAATATTGACGAATTGCTGATCGAACATTAAAATCAATTAAAAACTCTCTGCTTTGAAAGTACCTGAACTATCAGAGATGTATTTCAAGTAAAATCTGTAATAGTTGGGAAGATACAGTAGGTTGTCATATTTAATTGTTCTTAACGAGATTTTACAATTTAAGAACATTATGTAAACAGACATAAGTGAAAAACTTTCTGCGAGAGGTGGACAATAATTAGAGCCGAAAAGTGTTGTTTCACGTCACGAAAACTGCTTATGTCTGTCTTAATTGTTATAAGCCATATGCAGACCACGAATTACAAATATTAGATCCAAAATGGTGATTTATTCTGGGCATCAATCGCCAAAAATCCAAAATGAGTGAACTTGCGGACGCGGAGTATTGACATTAAGCATACGTGATTTGCCTAAACAAAACAAATTTAGCATTGAGTGGAAGGGAATATAAACGAATTATAGGAATCATACAGACTTTTTCTTAAAGGGGGTGTATTCTTTTCAACGTGTTCAAGTGTGGAACGCTAAAAAGCAAACAAGTAGAAAACTTGGTCATGCTATTTGATTTTTGTGTATCAAAGTCACTTTACGTTATATTGAAATGAAGTGGGATTTCTGCATTCACAAAGTATTTTTAAAAGGCAATTGAGCTATACCGTTGAATTGATGCTTAAAAAGAAGTATATAATTTTAAAGATAATCAATCAATTCTAAAATGAAGAAATGAATTCGGAGGAGAACATATTTATGTATTTTTTAATATTTATATTTCTTATTTTTTTAAATCTTTGTAAGAAAATCGAAAAATCTAACGGTTCGTAAAACCTTGATAGATAGAATGTCAACCAAAAAAATAGGAAGTTGCTAAAGGTTGACTGGATAAAACGAAGTCAAATATAAAAATGTCCTAGTGTGCAACAATGAGTTAGAATAAACGTTCAAATAGTTGATATTATCTGTCTCCTCCTCTTAGATTCGCAATGGAAATCGAATTTTTAAACTTATCAAAGGTCACATTCTACAGAAGTGAAAGCAATTCTAAAATTGGTATTTGGAGGAACTCAAAAAGCAAAACAAAAAAAGTAATATAGAGTTGTAAAAGTATAAATTAATATATAAAAGATTCTTCCGAATTCTCAATGTCTCAGAATAAGTTTTACAAACTTTAACTTTCTCGTTACGGAGTAGAGAGAAATTTATGTAATGCAGCGCGAAAAAACCGCGAATTTTCGGCAGAAAAACTCTTATTACAGGGCCTTGGTAACGAAAAGTGGATAAATCCAGTTCCTAAATTTAGGGGAAACAATCCTCTAACACGTGGTGTAGCCAGAATCCATTTTGTGGGTCCTTGATACCGAAAAATTGAATTACGGCAAACGTCTGTCTGTCTGTTCGTCCGTTTGTGTGCCTACCCGTCCGTGAAAAACGCTAGCGGATAAACCGTTCAGCAATTTTCCCTAAAATTGATATTGCCTAATTTATGTGACTGATGTCGCTGCGCCTTGAATTTTAAACCGATATTTTAATTTTGTGAGGTACTTTACATAAAGCCCCTGGTACATTTTCCAAATTTTCAAAAAATCGTCCCATCGTTTTTTATTAAGTTTTTTGTTGGATAGTGTGAAGGACGTTTAAGAGAATGGTGAAGGTTTCACGATCGTTGAAAACCCTAATTTTTCGAAAATTGCAAAAGTTTACAATTTTTTCGGAGTCTTCCTAAAACTAAAATATTATTGTTAGATTTTCTCTTAAAGAAATCTGTTTCTTAAAGATCGATCGTGAAATAAGATCATGTACAACTTTTAGAAAATTTGAGCACTTGTTGCGTAATTTTGCGTAAAAATCCGGGTGTTGTTTTAGCACCACTAGTTTGGGAATGTAGAGGGGTCACAGATGATCATTTTTGCCAATGAAAAGTTGTGGTAAATCCCATATAACGAAGTTACATAAATACAATATTGGGCTGTGCTGCTCAGATAGTCAGGCAACTCATGCTGCAAGGGTGTTTGTCAGATAGAAAAATCTTATTTACTGGAACAGAATGTGTACCTGCCAAAGATCAATGAACGATAAATTGCCTACGAATCACTAATGTAGCTTCATTTTATGATACCCCCTCCGCACATATTCATTAGTAACAAGTGCTAACCCTGTCATCTTTGACCCTCCTACATGCCCTAGAAGTTTGTAACATTTATTCTGAGACATTCTGTAGTTTCTTGATATTGTCTTGAGTCGAGAAAAATCAGAAAAGTTAAAATCATGGAAAAAACGGTGTTGGCACGAAAAAACTTTGACAGTTGCCTGGGAGAAAGAACTCAAAAAATATGAAAGGGGTAGCGAAGGGCGCGTAGTGTGAATGTAAGGAGGAGGCGGAAGGAAGGAAGGGGGGAGGGAGGAGGGGAGGTAGAGGGGAAGGCTGTGGGCTTTCGGCAGCGGCGCCCCAGGCTGTGCGGCCGCTGGCGCGCTGGAACAGTGGTGCTCCCGCAGGTGCCCCATCCCCGGCTGCGACGGCTCCGGCCACGCCACCGGCAAGTTCCTGTCGCACAGGAGGTGAGTGCCCGCGCCCCCACACACCTGCACGCACACGCACCGCATACATGCACTACCACGCCCACAGCACTACAGCGCCTCTCACCGGGAGGTCCTAGGTTCGAGTCCTGGCGGTGGCAGGATTTTCGACACTAGCTTTTCAGCTAGGTCGAATTCTGTCGGTCTCTGGAGGAGAATTCTAGTGGCCGGCTGCTCTGATCGGTAGTTTTCCGTGGTTTCTCCGATCAACACCAGGCGAATGCCGGAGCAGTACCCTAACAAACGGGCCACGGACCGCGCGCGATCTATCCTTCCTCTTCCTTGTCCTATCCTCTCCCCTTACACACACACTTACACTAACATGCACTACACTACCACATATTCTGGGAGACCGGTCGGGAACTTAGAGCTTGCCCCGGCTGGGGCGGTGCCCAGCTGGTGGGAGAGTCCTGGTTGGGGGAAACCCCGCTAGCCGACGGTAGGTCGGCGCCGGATCTCGCCATCCAGCGTGGGAAGAACACCGCCATCTCCGAGAAAAAACGTGCACTACACTTACGAGACTAATGACCTAAGCTGTTGACGCGCCCGGAATCACTAATCAACCAACCAACCACGCCCACAGGCATTGGCCCTTCAACGCGGAAAGCCATTCCTTTCTCTTGTAGTCTAAGAGTCTCCATATCCTAGACGTCAAGGGCTCCGTGGAGCCGGGTGCCGTATGGATACGGAGATCCACCGCAGCGGCACTCCCTGGCTACTTGCTGCCACGCTGAAGCTTTAAGTTCCTTTCCCTTCACTCGCGTTGGAATGCCATTGCACCTAATCTAGGCTCCGCGTTGAGGGGTTAACGCCGCTTCACCACTACCCATGAATGCCAACAGGAACATTCAGGAAATTGAATAATTAATAGGCTTTCATTATTATGGGAACGCAAATGGGATGGACAGTAAATATTTCTTTGAACGTTCTCGATTTTGCGATTCAAAAGTGAATTCATGTTTTGATTTGAAACAATGGTTTACAATAACAAATAAATGCGAAGTGTTCCAGCTGGTCGAGCATTCGACATTGGAAGGGAGTTGAAAGCATAGTGCGATATTGAATTTAGCACGTGAATTTGTGAAGAACAGATTTAGAATATGAAATACAAAAGCAGTCATATAGAATCATTCAAGAGCTACGACGATGATATGGATTGCAGATAAAATTCTGTAAAAGATGAAAGAATTAAGAATTAATTATTGAATTCGTTAAAAAAACATGACACCATGAAAGCACTCAGAAATGCAACGTGACGACTGCCATCCCATACAGGCTTTCATTTCCATGCAGAGGCTAACAGATGTTTGGAAGTTTGGAATGACAAGGTTCCAATTGACAAATTCGAAGGAAGTAAGTTGCTTAATAAAGTTCTGTCTGACTTCTGCTGCAACTAGAATACACTCGTGCAGCAATTTGTGGATCAATATCTCTAGTAAAACGCACTACTGTAGGAGGAGATATATCTGAATATGTGGAGAGATGAAACTTTGACTCTTGAAAATGAACTGGAATTGAAACTTTTTTTTAATTTACTGAAATGTTATATGGAACCTTGTCATTCCAATGAGTCGAGATGGCGAACCAAGGGTACATAGCGCAGCTGGGAATGCATGGTTTCTGCAACTGTGTTCTGAAGTTCTTTATTTTGCCGCTATGGTTTTTTTACCGCATTCTTTGCCGCATAGCGCCATCCCTCTTCCCATTGAAGTTTATTGCCAAGCGGACTCATCTTCTGTTCCTGTTCACGTGCACATTGCATTGCACGACTTCGCTTTACCGTTTCTAATCGCGGGCAATTGTGGAGTGACCTATTCACACTTTACGCACCTCATTCGCAACTGACTCTCCATCCTTTCACACATCACTCTCCCGCATTACAACCGCACACTACACACACTGCATGCAGGATATATTGTCCACCACACATTACTAATTTCACTTAGACTGCTCAGACTTCAAGTTCCTTACACATCGCGCCTGTTGATACCCCTGAAATTTCTCTCGTTTCAATAAAGTGTGCAAGTAAAGATATATTATTTTCTCTGAACGTTTTAGGTGTGTGAAGAACTTGAAGATAATTTTAATATTTCTATATTCTCATGTGAATTAATCAGAACAAGATATTTTAGATAATTATACTATTATGTTGCAACAATGTGTCAAGACGGTGGTGTTTCCAATACTTATTACCAATCAATGGCAAGATGGAACGCACTGTATCGAAAATTTGAAGAATAGAGTACACGAGTGACACAGAAAAAGTTTCGGAATAGTAATGTTTCAACATTTTTTGTCACACCTTAAAGAAAGTCCTAAAATTATTTCATAGTAATAGTATATGAGTGTGAGTGAGGCCAAGAAATTCCCCTGATAATTCATCGAGAAGCGTGTGGTCTACTTGCAAATGAAAATTCTCAAAACCCAACTGCTCTACAACGAATCATGAAGGTTGAAGTTGCTAAATTCCGCCTGGGCTAATGATAATACATACTAAGTGCATATATGCATTCTAAACGGTATACATATAAATGCATACTAAAAGCATATATTTGAAATTTGTCAAATCATTGTTAAAACGGGTAATGCCACTTTTTACATCTAAATTGGGTGATATTGAAAGGTATTAAATGTTTATAATTGAATAGTTAATACATAAAATGAAAGAGTAAGATTGTGTTCTGATTAATTTACATGGAAATAATTCATATTTTATTAGAATTAATTTCAAAATGTGTCCTGATTTATATTATTTAGAAGAATAAAAAATATAGTGAATGTATATAACTTTTGGAAGGGTTTACTTTATGCATTGAACAGTGACTGTAGAACACAATTACAATGTTTAATTTGTAATCGACTCTTTCACATTACAGCTGATTAAAACAATACATATGCGAAAACACAAATTATGCTGAAGAGAATTTTCTTTTATCAGTAATATTTTTTAAAAAGCCAGTACACTTAAAGAATTCTTTGTGAAAGAGAATCTACCTGTTGCCTGGAGATTTTTAAAAAAGATTCAGAGTATATTCTGATAAAAATTAGTATAAACAAAGAATACAAACATTGTGAATGGCTCACTAGCGGTGGTACGCAATATTTTGCTAACACTTAAAAAATTCTTTAATCTTTTCGGATTAAATTTACTTTTTTTTGTAAATTAAGTAAATGTGTGAAACTATTTTTCAGTTATTGTTTTGAATGTACAACAACTTAACTTTCTAGCTACATTTTCAAATATATTATTTTTTATTTCGTTCATTAAAATCATAGCTTCCGAAGGTAAGTGCATCAATGTCTGACAGGAACCCAAATGCTGACACTTAGACACTAAAATGATTACAATAATCTCATAAACAATGGAGCTGTAATTTCTGAATTATAATAATATGTAATGTAGAATAAACCTATATATTATTCTCTTGGTGAATGAATGAACACGAGTCATACATTATATATTTTCCTCGATGAAAAATATATATTCCAAACAAAACAATTTCGCGTTGCGAATGCAGTGAAATTCTTGAATGTTGGTTACTTTCAGAAAAGCGGTAAACTTAAGCCTTCATTTGTTTAGATTTAAATCGGTCTAGTATGTATGTTTTTACTTGATTGATGTTTTATATAATTTCGATGGCAATATAATAATATAATGATGATGATAATAATATAAATGATTTATATTGTTTCTAAATACGTTTATAGTTTATATCATGAATATTTTTCATTAATAAATATAACCTACATTACATTATGACACGGTATTGGGAAGTGGTACTATAGTTGCCTTTGGTGTCTATTTTTAAATCGGGCTTTGGCACAGTTCGTAAAAGTTCTGATAGGACAAAATATTCGTTAATATTATATCATAGACACATACCTAAGGACTCTTAAAACCTCAAGAATTTTGGTATATATTTACCATAGCTAACATGTGGTTACAGTTACACGATCTCCATTAAAATTTTCGATCCCGATGAAATCAGATTTATATTTTAAACAATTAAAGCAAAAGATAATATCGTTAATTTCAGATCCTGTATTATGATAACCTTGGGGAATATGATTTATCTCATTCAAAGTTATATTTATCAAGAATGATATGTTAGTGAGTTACAGTGCCTGGTAATGACCAAAGAAAGAAGGTAAACTGAAACAACCTAAAGCCGCAAAAACTGAAAAACTTGATCCACCTACATATGACCGTGAGAAAGGTGTGGTTTTAATAAAAGTCAAAAGAAGAATGTGGTCCAAAAAAGAATCAATGAAGAAAATTTTAAATCTATATAACATTTCTTCGTTTTCATTAAATGACATTATAAAATTTAACTGTATTCCTATTTTGAACCAATTTTCTTATTGTTTTTAAGAGATGAGGTAAATGTTACTCGCATTTAATTTTTCTTACATGAATATTTATTGAAAACGGTAAGTATTAGAAATAGCACAATACTCTTTAATTTGAATTTACTCTTTCTTTAGACTTGCGAAATTATCTTTATTTTAGGACTATTTTACTGAAGAAACATTCAATATTTAACTGTAAATCGTTTTTAAATGTACTACTTGAATAAATCCTAGAGAGTCTGTTTTAGGAACATTACTATCAGCTCTGGGAGTTTTCTCATTCCGCATGTGTCAGCCAAAGGTTTCCATGCTTCGTGGCCATTTCCAAAATAAAATAAAAATATATTTATACACTTATATACACACACATTATGCCAAATAACATAAATACCATCCAAGTTGTGTTAATTGAATATAATTTATTTTCGGTTTTAAGCAAATTCGAAAATATTTTCTTTCAATGTCAGCCTTTGGTGCACTTACCTTATGTCAACATTCCACTTCGTAATAAGCAGAGTATTGTTCTTGATTCTTTATTATAAAACTATATTTCATGCCTATTTATGTGGGAGTGAAAAGCGTGTACATGGTACTAGAAGTGACTTGCCCCACAACTGGAATGAAGGGTTTCGCATGTGCTCTAATCGCGCCTGCGAGATTGCAACGGCTGCGCGTGGTTCGCAGCGCGTCCGGCTGCCCCATCGCCAACCGCAACAAGCTGCGCGTGCTCGAGTCGTCGGGCGGCGGGGGCGGCGGCGGCGGTGGCGGTGGCGCGGGCGGCGGCGGCGGCGGCGGCGGAGGCGGCGCGGGCGCCGGCATGGACCAGCACAAGGCGGCGGCCGCGGCGGCGGCGGTGGCGGCGGCGACGGCCATCAAGTTCGACGGCGTCAACTGCCCCACGCCGGGCTGCGACGGCTCGGGCCACGTGAACGGCTCCTTCCTCACGCACCGCAGCCTCTCGGGCTGCCCGCTGGCCGGCGCGACGGTGGCCGCGGCGCCGCACCACCCGCCCGTCAAGAAGAGCAAGTACCAGGATGACATGGCGGCCATGTACGCCAAGCCGCCTGCAGGTGAGGCCCGGGGCAAGCGCGGGGACGGCGGCTGAGAGGGACACGCACGCCCCAAGGGCTCGTCCACAAAATGAGTGGGGTTGGGAGGCGATTGGACAGACCACGTGAGAAAGCCACGTACTCGTATAGAAAAAATAATGTCTACTAAACAGTTGTATAAGTTGAATCTACGATTCTAGAAAATGAGCCATTACTCACACTATAGAGCCCTGACAATGAAAATCCAGTACATGAGTTAGGAGGCCATTGTGTATTCATTTCTTCTACCAAATTGTGTTCAGGTGCAGCACATAATGATTCGGATGAAAGAAAAATAAACCGATGTTTTATTGAACACAATAAAAACTCAAAAGTTCAACCAGTTAGGCTAATTCATGCAAAATCGATCCTAGCTCTTCTGTGCATTTTAGCCAAAGCCGTCAAATAATGTGAGATTATTTAATGTACGCCATCACACGCTCACTTTCAGTTACTCATTATGAAGTGTTTCCTAAGTAAAAATTAACGTCACATGGACGTTCTTCCTAAAGAAATTAACGTCACATGGACTGTTGAGAGATGAACCGGGATATATGGGATTTGGGAGCTATTGAGAGATGAACCGGGATCGATTTCTGGATTTGATCAGTATTAATTAACTCTTTTGAGATTTGTTAACTCGCTACTAATACACATAGATACAATTTATCGGTGGTATTGAGTAGAGAATGACATAAATTTTCAAATATATTTATTGCTCTTATATTCTGAATATATAGTAGGATGCTGATTTATGATTTGAACCACGTAAATTATTTCCTGATATAAATATGTTACAGCATACGTGATAATATAAAATCATGTTGAAAATGGCTTTATATTATGTATTTCAAGAATGTAATCACTCATAACTTGGAATAATCACGAGAAAAGTCACGCAAACAATATTCCTAATCTCAAAAAATAGCGATTTTATATCGAAGAATATCAAGGTACATAAGAAGAATGTCTACCTACCAATATATCTCGTGCAAAGATAACGCATTACAATGTAAATTATTTCCAAGAAGTAGAATATTATATTTTGGAGAACATTATGTGGAAGAGCTCATGCTGACAAAATAATAATTCTTCTACAATTGAATCTGCATATATTTTTTAGTAAGACAACTTTACTTAGAGGTAATATATTCTGGAACTAGTGTGGAAGATCTTTAAAGATCGTGTTACTCATTCTAGGATACATCATTAATAATTCGTTTCAAGCAATACTCTTAAAACACCAGTATCTAAACCAGCAATACTTTGTTTAGTTGGTAAGTGTTTTCTGGATTTTTTCATGACAATGGCCTAATTACTACAAAAATTAACATGAAATACATGGCTCCAGAAATATTTATAATGAATCTATCTATTGATTTATTTTATATGTTTAATACATACAGAAAGTGCCATGCCTAAATAACACATACAGAAAGTACGATGGCCTAAATTAAAATCTGAATCTTTCTAAAGGGCACTTGTGGCAGAAGATGAACAGATTCTGATGAACAATAAAAAAATGCAACTCAGTTCTTAATTTTACAAAAAACACAATAGAAATAAAATAAATGTCAATCAAATAAAAAACTCAGTCCGCCGTCCAGTGTTTTCAATTATGTAACGTACAATAATGCTTGTTTCAAAAATCCAAAAGCATGTGGTGGCTAGTATTGTAAAAAAAATAAACCAACCACTGTTAAATACGCAAACTAATTTGAAACAAGTGTACACATACTTAAGCATTATCTTGAGCCTTCCAGAAGACTTCTGTGCTGTGATCATCCTCCCAAAATCAAACAAAACTCATACAAAATATTTTATGTTTATAATTAAGCAAATTAATAAAAAAAACTGCGTTTCATGAGCGCATTTCACCACGTCGAAGATGTCTCCAGGGTGACTTTCCAACAGTGAGCGATCGTTCCCTGAAGGCGTGTACGACTTCACAGAGATACCAATTGTATTTTTTGTCATGACGCCAATTGCCATGTAATGTGCCTTCTGCGCCAAGCGCTTCGAGCGAGGCCGTTTGCGTCGCTCGAGAGCGAGAGTGGTGTTGCAGGTGCGGCGGCGGCGGCGGCGGCGGCCGTGGTGGAGCGGTCTTCGACGGCCAGCGGGCCAGCCGCCCCATCCAGGACGTCGAAGGCCGCTCCAGCGCCCGCCACCGTCGCCCGCCCAACCCGCGCACAGCGCCCGCGCACAACTCGCTGCTGCACACATCCAGTTGCGAACGAAAAATAATAAGAATTGTTTCATCAACTATTGTGGGCATATTTACTCTGTGTTCCCCAAGCTCCTTGTTCTTTTCCCAAGCTTGCGATTGGTATCGTTCTTCCTCATGCATGACATTGTCTAACCTTTTATTTCTATGAATGCGTCCCCCTAGATCGTAGTTTTGTTGGTGCAGTTATATCGTATTTACACCTCATGTCGTAGTGCATTGTGAAATGGTCCCGTAGCTGAGAGCATGTTCCCCCGGATTATATCTTTATACCTTCATTTGTTATCTTAGTTGTGCCCAGATCTCTCCAGGGTGACCTAAGGAAGCCGCCATTCCAGCTATTTTGTATGTGTACTTGGTACATGTCCATTGCTTACAATTGCTCTTTTCTTAATGTTTTCCAGATGTGATTAATAAAGGAACGAACCTATCCAAACTGACATTTCAGGTGTCACGTTAGGTACGGAGAGGATCCTTCAAAAAGAAAATCTCCTGAGAAAAGGGCAGTTGTCAGCAAACAGCTGCCTTGATGATTCTCCATGAAAGAGTTGATTTTCATTTGTAGCGTGTACCATTCCCTTTCTGATTATTCCCTTTCTGTCCAAAAATGTTCCTCTCTCACAATACTGATCTTTTGTAAACTGACTCCTTGGCTAAATTATTTTTATTTCGTTTCATTTCTGGGTCATGATCAGCTCCCTTCCTGACTATCAGCTTTGGAGAGAGCATTTACTTTTGAAGGTAAGCCCTAGTGCCGTTGTGATCACTATGCTTGCATGATCCCACCACTTTCGGCCTGTATGCGTACTGCTGTCAGTTCCCAAGCCTCTTTTTTATCCTTGCCCTCCCCTCTGGATCTTCATAGAGCTTTTACTCTTTTGCTGCCTCAGCATCTCCGCTTAATTTCTTTTTGTTTGTTGTCATTGATTGAACAATAATTAGTTTATCGGAAAACTATATTCAGACAGTTGAAAAGCATCACTTAACCAATAATTTTACATTTCTGGAAAGTATAAGTAGAAAGCAAAGCAAACAAAAACTAAAGCCTGATTCTTATATTTATTTTGTATGTTTACTCCTAGTTGTTGTCATTTCCTTTTTGTTGCAATTTTATGTCTTATAGAAAACATTCATTTAAATTGAAGCCTAAATTCTTTACTTTAAAAAATAAACAACTCATTATTTTTACATGTTTACATGACTAGTAGGTGATATGTCAGATTTTTGTTTTTCGTATAAATATTCGTTTCCGACGAGTCGCACAATGTAATACCACTTTGAAACGTCCGTGCTTTTATTATTTTATAAATATATCTAGAAACAAAGAACCCTGCTTCTTCCTCGTATGCTTTCATGCAGTGTTGTAGTTAGATACCTTTTCTCAACTGTTGTAAATATGTTCAGCAATGGGTGACATGTATCAATCAGCAAGCGGTGTGTGCTTTGCAAATAGATTATATATTTCTGCGTCAATATGAAAAATACAAAAGATGTCTTTGGAATCTTTCTTTTATCAAGCTTTTCATCATGACGCAGATTTCAGAGTTCAGAATATATTACAATAAAAGTGTGTTTGCAACTTGAAGCAAATAACGTTGTTTAATGCCATGACCTAACAAAACAACAAGTTCAAGTGATAAGCTTCAAATTGCATTAAAGTATTTTTTCATTGTTCCTGTGTGGAGAAGTCTGGTTTAGCAAAACCCACTTGACAGAAAGTATGGAAGTTTTCTGGATACTTAAGGAATGTAATAACTTGACGCAAGTATGAAACAAGTGATAGTACATGTAAAACAATAATAGTAAGTGTCAATTAGTCCCAAAGGTGATTATTCGGTAAGATTATTATACTTATTTTACCATAGCGTGAACTTCACATTTTCTAGGTATGGATTTTCTTTCAGAGCCATTTATATCACCAATTACAACGAATATTTTACTTGCTTATAATAAAACCCTACAATTAAAACTATCAAGCTACAAAGCTTGCAAAGATAATTCAATCACAAGGTTGAAAATATTAATTGTATATTACTTTCGTTTGACCAAATACATTTATCTATTAAAGAGAACTCGCAATATTTTGACGGTAAAAAGCAAATTATTGGCAAATTGACTTCAAGGAAAGTTGATCAGACACGCAAAATGTCGCACTAAATAATAAATCATTTAATTTTTAAAGCACGATAATTTCATTTATCTTCTATCAAACTGTAAAGTGGAACTTAAATTACATGAACTAGAAATTACATGAACTCACTCAAATTAATATTTAGAAAGAAACTTATTTAATTTGCAATCAATTTAGGGTAACTACTGGAATTAAAATTACGTTCGATTATAAGACAAACTTGTGTACAAATCATTGTCTCTCCGATATGTAGATTATTCAAGATTTTATTAGAGAATGAGACTTTCAATGAAAGACTCGTTATTTTAACGCGGTATCAAAAAAGATACAAAAATATAGGATTTTTTAATATATTGCTGAATTATATTTAATAAAACGTTATCGTTTAAATTCACCATGAAAATTGGCAACGTTCTCTATTTGTTGTAAGTTATTAAAAGAAGAAAAAACGTACAAAGAAAGTTGTCGTTTTTTGAACTATTAATCTTAATGAATTTTTCTAATACGATGTTCACAAATTCGAGAGAAAAAGAGAAAATGAAACAAGAAATTCTTTCATATAATGTTTTTTATGCCGGTAAATTTTTCGGGTTGCATTATCTACACAACGTTAGGCATTTATTTCATCATTATTTAGTGAATTGTTTCTTTATTGGGTTAAAACAAATAATTATATTTTTAATTATCGCAAATTTTACTCTTTTAATTGTTTGTAATTTTATTACTGCAATAAATCGTTTTTTTCAATCAAACATAGTATGATTGATGTGCCAAAATGATATTTAAATATTGAGGTAGTAGATAAGTGTAACAAATTTTAATAATGTTATTTGTGAAGGTTAAATTTAAAATCTAAGTTTAACAATAATTTGCATTCCTTGAATACACCATTACATGAAATAATTTCCACATAACTTCGTTCATGATTTAATTTAGCATAGTTTAAATAAACTTTTGAAATATGTCAAAGTCATCTGTTGTAAGTATTTAGGTATAAATTGTTTTTCAAACTTAAGAGAATGTTCCACCTTTTGTCACGGTATTTTGATTCTGATCAAATAATTTCAATCAATTGAACAAAAATGTTACTTTTATCTCCAATCAATAGTTAAGTGACGATTCATCTGCTCGTTCCATTCCTTAAGTACCAGAAAATACTTTTTTCAGCGTAATACGATAATACTCTTCATAAACTAAAAGGTATAAATTTGGAAAACTTCAACAGTGTTCACAAAGGCATTGTGTCGACGCAAGATCATCGAAACCAGACTGCTCCACCTGTTGATTGTGCCCCTATGAGGTGACGACTAGGGCTCTCAAAGGCTCAAAATTGTCCTCGTAATATTCAATTGTTTGTCTCCTAAAACCAACTTAAGTTTCTCTCAGTGTCTCACACGTACAGTTTAAAGCCATTTATTTAATTTAAAAATGTAAAAAGATGATAATGAATACGCTTGGATTCATTACTTTCTTTGGGATGAATTGGGATTTTTATTATTATTATTATGAGCGTAAAATAAATTACATTTATATTTTAGAGGAAATTTATTTTATTTGTTGATTCGTGTTAAAAATGGTCTATTATCTTAGACTTGAGATAGTTTCGACCGCTTTAATCAATATTACAGAAAAATTAAATAGAATAAAAATTGATTTTGAAAATTTTAATAAAACAAATTATTTGCAATGCGTACCGTAGTGAATCTTCGTTACCAACCTCTAAAAATTATGCTGATCACTTAATCACATTTTCCCTGTGACAATAATCATTCTTAGAGAGATTATGGAAAAATTATGGCATGCAGAATTTCCATTCCTATAACATCATACAATATTAATTAGTATTAAATAATTGATTTATTCTTTATCTGTAGATAAAATATAGTTAACTTTAACGAAGATTTTCGTCAATTTCCTGACAGTTGCAGGGCATTCTCAGACGAGGGATAAATGCAAGTATTGTACAAGTGGTTGTGTTATGTCTGTTTTTAGCATTTCTCATAAAATAGGCATGCCTCCTAATATTGTGCCTCCCCCGACGATGAACGTTGAGAGCTCTAGCGACACCCCTCCCGTGCTTTCCCCGCCCCCGCTCGCAGCCGCCGCCTCCGCTGGTGAGGGGGCGCGGACTGAGCGGGCGGGGGCGCGTTGTCTTGACCTGTTCTTGGCAAGAAGACTGGCTGATGACGCCTCTCGCGGCGGGGCTGCCGTGCGCAGGTGTGGACGCGGTAGGCGGGCCCGGCGGCGGGCCCGGCGGCGGCGCGGGCGGCGGTGGCGGGCCTGGGGGCGGCGGCGGCGGGCCGGGCGGCGGTGGGCCCGGAGGCCTCGGCGGCGGGCCCGCGGCCAACGGCGGCGCAGGCTCCACGGAGGACCTCATGACGCTCGAGGCAGAGATCTCTGAGCTGCAGCGCGAGAACGCGCGCGTCGAGTCTCAGATGCTCCGCCTGCGCACCGACATCACGGCCATGGAGGCGCACCTGCGCCATGGCGACAAGGTACGCCCCGCGCACCTCCATCCCCACCCCGCTGGCACTACACGTTCGCCAACAACAATAATACTACTAGTAATAATAATAATAATAATAATAATAATAATAATAATAATAATAATAATAATAATAATAATAATAAATATAGCATATAAATTTATTTCTACGACTAAAGAAGTTCAGTCACTTCCATAAAATGGTGCCTTGTAAAATGGCGGCATTGCCATCTTCAAAGCTACTCGTTTCCAAAATTATGTCGTAAGTGCAACAATACTCTCCCGTGCGATGGCAATAAAATCCTTGTAGGTCGATTTATAGAGATATCTCCCTACATTGTTTCAGGTGACTGTCTTTTGATTATTATTTAAAATTTATTTTGATAGTCTTCTTCGATAACACTACAACCCAAATAAGACGCTGGTCTCGCTAATGATCAGCCTCCAATATTGGTTATCCTTTTCTGTTCGCATCCCAATCCTCATTCTCAACCACTCCATCGGGCCCTGACACACTCTGTCTATCCAATTTTAATAGTATGAGTTCATTGAAATGAAAATTTCCCATTATTCACATTCGCCTAGATAGCTTGTTTGTTGAGAAAGCGAATGAGACACAACCTCAGCGGGAGTTGACACTCATGTGGGCGCCATGGGAATTCACCCACGAAACCAAATAGAATCGTATTCCTACACATATTTTGTACGAATTTGCTGTTAATTAACGTTGCTTTAAGACATACTTTTCAGTGACAATGTGCTAATTTACAACTTTCAAACAAAAGAGTAGAATTAACAAAAATAAATAATATTGCAACCCGAGTATGATAGTTTCCTAGTGTCAACGAATGCCAGCGAAATAATGCGAATAGAAAATTCAGTTTAAAAGAATGTACCAGCTTCTCGCACGTACTAATATGCAAGAATGAAAATTTGTACCGAAGTGGTCACAAAAAATAACATGTAAGACTAAAAACCAAAATGAACCAGATGCGAAGCTTTTCAAAATCTGCGTTTTCTACATTCAAATTCTATATAAAAAATTAAAATAAAAACTCAAAAATGTGCGTCATTAACTCAAGAGATACGTACATGATTTAAATATATCTAAGAAACGTTTCGAAAAAGAAATTAAGGAAATACGACAGAATATTGTTCAAAATGAAAATAAATATCAACAATAAAAATATTCAGATATAATACAAATTTTGAGGTTCGGAAACGAGTCATTATCTCATTAAAAATTAATGAAGTCATTGGCACTTAATTCATAACTAATATTACAAAGATTCACGAAATTTTAATGAATGACTATTGAATAAGTTGATTCGGACAAGTGCATTGGTTAATCATCTGTTTTAGCAGACTTATTTCTATGTGCAATAACTTCCACAAAACCAACCTTTTTTATTTCATTTTTTTGTCTTTTAGTGCTTCCTAGTAACACATTCTGTCGATCAGTTACGATTAGTTATTTACTTAGAAAATAAGCATAGGTCTCCTCCTTATTTTCCACATTTTTAACAGAAAATCGAAACAGAGTGACATTATTAAAAGAAACTATGTGAAGTTCTGTAATTATCAAGGTACGTTAGTAAAGAAAGTAAGTCGAGCAATTCCGTTCGTTTGAATGGTACTCCCATTCTCTCAGATTGCCATTTGTTCAGAGAAGTTAAATAGCTTCTCAATTTCACCACTAGAGCGCAGACGTTTAGTTGCAAAGGTCACCGCCACGAGTGCTAATGCTGCACTCTATGTGCTATTACATGAACTAAACCTTCATTCAAACCGGATAGTGAACTTTGCTGAAAAGTTCTGCATTATCTAATTTACCTTCCAAATTTTACAAAATCTAAGACACATCTGGAGTAATATCTTTATACTTTATTCCAGAATGTGGTTGAAGAAGTGAGCTTATGGCTGTACCAAAATTTCCATTTGAGCTAGAAATGGCAGACTGTCCAAGAAAATCAGCCGACTCATGGTTTCATCTGTTTTCCAGTGAGTGCTGATTTGCTTGGTAGGTCTAATATAAAATTAAGAATTCATCGGAAAATATATTAGTTACAAAAAGAAACAATGTCAATAATGCTTAAACTTTTTTAAATTTTTGTCTGAGAGAAATGAGAAAACCATTTTCCAAATACCTACGGTACCATTACAAAAAAAGAAAAATCTATAATATAGTATACTTGATGTTAAAAAGTTGAACACAATTTCAAACACTTCTTTCCTTACATAAATATTTTAGTACAATCACACCCACTCAATTTGATTTTTCTATTCTTCTCCCTCAAACAAAATACCTTTTTTAATCACGCTATAATCACATTCTTGCTCAAGAACTAATTCACATTGTTTGCAAAAATTTGACTCAGAAAAAAAAATTGAAATATTTAGTCTTTTAAAAATGTATGCTTACTTACTCATATTGCACAAAAAGTATGTATTAAGAAAGACTCGCAAATTTTTCAATTTTATGTATTAATTATTTGGAAGTCATGTAATGGAATCAACTCTTCAATTTCAATATACCATTTAATTAGGAATTGTAATTTAAAAAAGAAGAAAAAAAAAATTGGAATCGCTTTTTGTTAAATCAAACTAAAATATAAGGATAAAAGCATCCAGTCAATAAGAAAAGCCAATTTTCATTATGCTTATTTACCCAATGAAATTGGCTTGTCTCTGCTTATGTTCTCAGTTCTTTGTGATCTGTTCTTTATTAATATTCATGTTCTTCTCAACAGGAGACTCAAGTGCTGACGCAGCGTAACAACAACCTGAATGAATATTACGAGAGCTTGCGCAACAATGTGATTACACTGTTGGAACATGTTCGTCTGCCAGCAGCAAGTGGAGGAGGTGCCGGAGGGCCTGGCTCAGGAGGGCTTGTTGGCGGGGCTCCTGGTCCAGAGAAACTCAGCCACGACAACTTTGACAGCTACCTCACTAAACTGCAGACTCTGTGTACCCCTGATGGCTACTGCAGTGATGAAAGCCAGAGGCCCCTCTATGAAACTGTGAAATCAGCATTGCAGGACTTCACTGTGCTCCCAACTCCCATTTAAGTGCGGTTGTCCCCACAGTTATTAGACTTCGGAAAGATTGAGTGACTTGACAGTGCATTATGCAGAGACAGATATGCACACTGTTTCTTCAGCAAAGTCACAGAAATCATACAATGTTTCAAAAACATTTCATGAGGCTGGTGTCTTACCTGTTCCCACACCGTAATGTGACTGTGTGTATGAATGTGTGTATGTGCGTGTGCGCTGATGACCATGACAAGACTGCATGTGTGCTCATGATCATTTGTGCTGCAATTAGTCTTGTGAGAATGTCAGAGATGTGCATTAACATCTAAAGAAGAATGTCAGTATTAATAAAACATTACCTCCTTTGAAAGTCATTGGAACACTCATGTCCATTTAAGTGTAAAGGGTTCTGTGTAATGCATTCCTTGTATTGTATCAGACACATGTTATCAAATGAAAAAGAAATAATGTCAAATATTGTTTAAAAATAGGTGGAAAAGGTCTGTGAAACAGTATATGTTGTCTAATTCATAATTAATCACCTGTTTGTTTTCTCATAGCCAAACACTGTGACTGCCATAAATATTCCAAAAAGGAAAAAAAGCATCTCAAAGTACTTCCTTAAATATTTTATTCTAATGAAGTTGGATGCAAATGAAATATAACACTGTACTTGGTTGCCAATTAAGGAACAGCACACTTATTGACTTTGAATAGACATCTTACCTGACTGGCCATACATCATGAAACCCTTGTACATGGCAGAGTATAAGTTATCACTCCCAGTAAAAAGTGTTTAATGCAGAATAAGACCTTGAAGTGCTTGCATGTATACACATGAATAAACAACTGATATATTAAGCCTTGCTCTGATCTTAAAGGCATTGCAGTATGAATTCCTGAAACATGTGATTTCCAAGAAACACAGCACATAGAACTGAAATTTGATGTAGAGCATGTAGCAGACATTTCACATTAAATTTACCATTTGATACAGAAAGATAAATTAGGTATCAAAACAACACATCCACTAAAACAAGCATTCAACCACAAAGATGAAAGTTATAAGATTCAAAACATTATGTACATAAATTTGTTCTTGTTCATTTTATGATCCATTTCAGAGTTGCATGCTTCCTTTTTTTCTATTAATTTTTTCATACAGTTATTTTGGTTAATTGCATTCAATTTTGCCACTTAATTCTTGTTATAAATTAAAATACTCATTAAAACATATGTTGCAAAGCAACATGTCATTCAATTTGCACTTTTACACCAGTGAAACAGTATTATTAACAAAGGTGCTTTTGTGTGCAATTTACATGCAATGTTATTATAATTCTTGGTGATAAAGTATATACGTATCTGATGTGATCTATTCTAGTCAAATCATTTTATGACAATAGACTTAATAATTTGGGCATTTACTGTTTCTCTTACTTGTTAATTAACAGAAGGGAAAGATGTTTATAGGTTACTAAATAAGCTTTGCCATTTCCTCAGAATTGCTTAAAAGTCTTTTTAAATTGGTTTGGTGTCCTCGATGTTTTAAAATGTCTCTATAGCAACTGAAAATAAAACCATACAATCTGCAAACAGCAAGAAATAATTTTAAATCAGTACATAAAGGTTTTTAAACATGTAGCGATGAAATAAATTAACTTATGAAATATTTTAATTTATTTTACAAGACTTGTTTTTTATCTGTTTTTGCATCTGTTAATGCATTTCTTACTTAAATTCAAACTGTTCAAAAATAGTTTGTTGTTGTAGATATGGTTTATAGATTACAGAACACTTATGTAAAATTCAAGTATATTTTTAATTTATTATCTCTTTCCCATGGATTTATTCATGAGGAAACAGATAAGAAGTATATTTTTTATTACATTCTTCAATTACTGAGGTATTTGTAATATTATAGTGTTAATTTATAAATTTTAGGCTAGCAATAATTTGGACATTGGTGCTTGCATTGAATGATAAACCCACAGGTTGTGAACAATATGCCCAAAATACTTGACAGGTCTCTATTCTATTAATAATTGGCAATAGTACACATTGTTTTATACAGCAAGTAGGGTGCAAGCATTTGTATTATAAATTAATTTTAATTTTTAGTCTGAGATTTTTCATTTTTATGTGATATTGTTTACAAAAATGGTATTGTATCAGAGTAAAAGAATCAGTGTTTTGATGACTTGTATCATAATAGTAAAAAATTGTCAGAAAATGAGATGACAAATATCATTTGTCATATTTACTGTTACTGTTTTCTTTTGTTGTAATAATGTCGTAGTAAACTGTTTATTTAAACATATTTGTTATTAACATCATGTAAATATAATGTTCCTTTATGTTTACTGTTGTTGGAGGAAGTAATTATTTCCTCCATTCATTGTTGGCCAGATTGAGTGAGATGTACATTAGATAATAGGAATATGAGACTTTAAATAATTATTGTAAGATATCATTTTAAAAATAATATCTTGTGTCTCATATTGTAGAATCTCTTCCAACTTCAATCTCATTTTTGGCACTATAAAGTTTTTTCATTGTATTGGCATTAAAAATTAATATAAATGCAAATCAAAGAGAGAATTTTCTATTCACTTGATTCTTCTATTTGACATAAACCAGCGGTGGCTTACATTCCCATTTACATGGGTAATTTAGAGTAGTAATTGGGTATCTATGTTAACAGTATCAATCTTAATACTTTATTTCCTCTCTGCAGCATACATAACTGCAAAAAATGTTATACCAACATATATAATTTTGGCATATATTTTTATTGCTTTTGACTGCTAACAATAATTTTTTCATGAAAAGGCAGGATGATTAATGAGAAACTGTACAGTAAATACTCTAGGTGACGAACAATCACGGCGCTCTCACCAGTTACAAGAAGCTCAATACTTTAAGTAGAGAGAGAATTGTAGATACCATTGATTACATGTAGTCAAAGCAAGAGAAAACTGAAGCTAACCATATGTACGTAATTGAAAATAACTGCTGAATGGATATATTTCTGCAAGGAAGTGAATCTATTTCCATAGGTTGTAAAAGTTATAGCAAATGGATAGAGATCTCAAGAAAGGTTACATATAAAGATTAATAAAACAAATGTTGTAGGTTGAATACTCTGTATAACATCACCTTGATGCCATGTTGATGTATATTTTATGGTTATTTTATTTTGTATTTTTGTAACCAAGTGCTGTGACATAACAAACAAAATGTTGAAATATTGCTTTGTAGCCTCAACGAAAATACTGTAAGCTGTCTGAAAAAGACAAAAAGTAAAAGAGCAAATAGTTGAATCATCTTGTAGGGAAATAAGCATTATCACATTGAGCAGCTAGTTCATTTCAGAATATTTCAACTTTATATTGTGATATCTAAATGAGGAGAATTAGAGATATATTTCCTTAATGGGTGAGGTGTAACTAGATAAGCCTTTCTACAAGTAAAAGGAAATATTTCTGAAATGAATGGAATGATAGGAATATAAATGAATATTTGCAAATATTTTCAAATGCTCTAGCAGCTCAGAAATAACGAATTAGATTGTTTCCATATTGTAAAATAGCATCCATAAAGCAAGTACCATATATAGTGATATAAAACAATGTATAATATATGTGTGTTATGATGTTATAACTCATGTGAGTAAAACACAAATGCAGGACACAAACCTAAAACAATTAATGTTCAGAACATCTTTGTGTGCCACGCTATGATTAAAAGAATGGGAATTGTAAACCAACATTTTGTTTCTCATTTCAGCCTAAAAAGCTTTTTTTCTTTCTAGGATAGGGAATCCTGTTTGCAATCGCCAGCTCTAGCCTTTTGTTTTTTCCACAACACTTAATATTATTTACAATTATCTTTCTTTAAGAAAAAAGTTTGGAAAGAAAGCAAGAAAGGAAGTAGGATTCATCTTCATTCCAATTGGAGTTAACCTTCCTTACAATTGTACCTTGGCTCTAGCATCAAATTAGTTTTTTTAATTAAAAAAGTAATTGTAATACCATTTGCTTTCCTTCATTATGAGCTGTAATATTTCATTTATCAAGAATAACTCAATGTGAAAAAACAACAGAATCATGAAGTACTGCAGAAGATTTTTTGCTGCAGTTGAACTTAACAATGTTGCAATAAATTAAAAATAATAAAATATTACTAATTATTTTAATGTGAAGTTATGTTTTACATCACAATGATTCTGATGTAATCAATTTTATGTGTTGAAATTTCTTGAACATAACCAATCCTAAAAAAATTAAAATGTGTCTTTACATAATAATAATAATAATAATAATAATAATAATAATAATAATAATAATAATAATAATAATAATAATAATAATAATAATAATAATATTAATAATAATAATATTTATTGAGTCACAGATACAATTTCAATCGTGTATGACGAGTCAGATATGGCAGAGTGAAGTTACATTTACTGTCCAGAAATCAATACAATAGACATCAAACTAAAGCCATTATTTTTGCATTAAATCCATTCTTGGAACCATGTCTGAATAAAATAGTTTCAGTTTTTTAAAGATTATCATAATTTTCTGCAACTTATTACACTGAATTCATGTTTGAAAATTAACTCAGTGTGATAGAGTAAACTTCTGTGAACATAGGCAATACATACTTGGCTGTCTGGGTGATGCTGTGGCCTGTGGAAAGTCACAGTCACATTAACACCTAGCCCTAGGATGCAGCGGCTTCCAGACAGTCAAGTACGGTATCTATTTATTATTATAGTGAAATTAGTGGTGCTATAACATGAAACACTATCTTTTCCTATCTGTAATGATTAGATAAATGATAAAATAATTTCTACAAAACATTCATCATTATCATCATCATCATCATGGAAAGCGGGATAGTAGGCCTGTTCCTGTTAAAAGACAGTAGATCTGAATATCATTCCCCCAGATGTTCTTGGGGGAACACAAAACAAACTACAAAACATTATACTTGCAAAATATGCACTTCTAGCAGTTTAGCTAATGTAAACAAATCCCACTTCCTTGAACTACTTGATACGCAGCACACAAGATCCAAAACCAAGAAGTTTTCCAGTGAAGTCCAGAAAGTATTTTGAGGGGGAGGGGACATTTCAGTTCAGATCCCCATAAATATTTTTGACAAACATTTTTTTATTTGTTATACTGAAATAAAAGAAATATACCAGTGTATTCATGATGGAAAACTGCTTTGGATATGTCTGGTAATTATTTTGAAAATTAACAGAATAAAAGCTGAAATAAAAGTTGACAGAGGTATGGTCCTTCTTCAATCAGCCACAGATACAATGTCTGTTGACAAGTATCTTCTGAAATCTTCTTTAAAAATAAATTTGACCTTTTTCTTGCATACATGACCAATATTGGCTTTTGTTAGCAACTTACCTCAAATAAATTCAATAGGATTAATGCTACAACAACATTTGCAAATTTTTTTAACTTCAAAAACTTTCAATCGCATGCTCATTAATGAGTATTTGTTTCAAAATTAGCCAATTTTACTCAAAATGTTGTGGAAGATAATATATTTACAATATTTCTCAATAAAAACAACTGTTTAGCTTTCTTTCCTATTTATGTATAGAAGATATTTAGTGTTTTGTCAAAGTGTTTTATGAAAAGTATCACATCATCAACGTATTGAGGTTTAGGTCCCATGGCCTGTTCCTTGTTTCCAGTATTCCCCTACACTAGCTAAGTTGTTTCTGGTCCTCCCGCCATTTCCTTGGTCTGCTGAGGTCTCTATTTGTTCTTGGTTTGTAGTTCATTACCATCTTTGGAAGTTACTTGATTGCATTCTTCTTATATGTTCTTGCCATTTTGCCTAATATTTCTCTATTTCAGTGACCACATTCTTTGTTTTGTGTTGCCTGTATTTCTTGTTCCTTATTTTGTCTTTTCAAGGTACTTGAAGTATTGCTCTCAGGAACCTCATTAGGGTTGCCTCTATTTGCCTAGTTGCCTATTTGTCACTGAGTGTCCATATTTCACTGCCATATTGTAGGGTTGTTTTTGCCACTATGTTGTGGATTCTTATTTTTGTTTTGTTATTCATGTTTCTGAAATGTCTCTTTATGCAGCATAAATCTGTTTATGATCTTATTAAATTTTGCCAGTTTTGTTTCAATATCTTCCTCTCTTAGGGATATCTTGTTGCCTAGGTATGTGAAAGTTGCTACTTGTTCAATTATCTGGTTATCTATTTCAATTTTTACTGTGCATTAATATTTTCTTCATATTTTCATTGCCTTCATTTTCTTGCTATTTATATTTTTATTTTAGATTATTTTGCTATTCTGTTTAGTCTGTGTACTGCTTTTTGGAGTTCATCTTCAGTTGTGACTAGTACCACCTGATCATCAGCATTCAATATTGTTGCTATTCATGTTGTTGTGTCTCATTATTCCTCCTTCTGTTTCCTTCTTTCATTCTTTAATCATAAAAGAAAGAAACGAAAGGAAAAAATAAGAAAAAAACAAGAACAACATCACCTTTCCTCAATATTTGTTGACCTAGTGGTTTAATTGAAATGAAACTTTCCTAACATGATGGTATAATAGTGAAACCTCATCAGGAATATATATGCTTTAATTATCTACGTAATAATAATGCATTTCTTATAAAAATAATAAAAAAATAGTTTAACAAAGAAAATGCAACTCTGATACAGAGGCTCCTGAATGTGGAGTAGAATGTTGAAAAGAGGCAAAATAGAGATATTCGAATGCAGATATGTTTAAGAGTACAAGGTACGCGGAGGTGGGAATCTCTGGCACCCCCTTCCCCTCTTACCCAAGCCTTACATTATGACATTTTAAAAAAATCTTTGTTCTTTCACTAATTAGCAAACATTCGTGATACAATTTGAATTAAAGAAAAGCGAAAGATACAGGTGGAGTGAAGAAAGTGACTTCAGCATAAGCTGTAAGTTGAGTGAAAGTATCTCAGAAGATTGCGACGAAATGTCTGGACTTGGGTGGGAATAATTCCGGGCATAACTTTTACACGAAGACGTAAACAATTTATTTCGTTTTCATATACTGTTGCCTGAATGACAAAGCATTTCAAACGTTTCGCCATAATTTGTAGTTTGGTTTGTGCGAAAGGCCAAATATTACGTGAAAGCAGAGAGTATACTAATGCAGTGAAATACCAATGCAGGGATATTTTACTCTCTGCCAGCTCCAGAGAGTATATACTGCCAGCTCTCTGCATGGACGTGGAGTGCCAGCTCTCTGGCATGGATACTTCTCTGGCAGAAGCAGGGCAGAAGACAGTAGTGCCCTCTGGTCGCCTGTTTAATTTACTACTCCACAAACATGGCCAATTTTGAATGGTTTGAAAGTAAAGTGTCGGAATTAAGGAGCGATAATGAAAGAGCTCAAGTGTTATCCGAGTTGAAACTGGCAGTAAGTTCTCAAAATGTATCTCAGCAAAAATATATTGCTCAGAATTTGCAATTAGATGCCGTATTCGATTGTTTAAATTCTTCTGAAAGGTAACCTCAAAGATGACTAAGCTTGTTTGTTGAATAGTTTATTTTTGACAAAATTGTATTAATTCTGTGATTAATATCCAGCGAAGAAATTGATTCAGCATGTCATGTTTTGAGCTTGTTACTTGGATCTCTGGATCCAAGTGTGGTTCTTCGGCAATATCTAGACCACTTGCAAAGAGCTTTGGGCCATCCTACTTCATCGGTAAAGGAAATGTCCATAGCTGAGGTAACTATTAAACTTTTAAATTAATTTCATTTGATTATTTCTTTTAATTAATATTTCAGGATGTTAGAGTATATAGGCTCTAACTATAACTTTTGGGGGAAACGAGTCATTAGTATATTATGGTAACTGATACGGAGTTTTATCCATCCTCTAATTTTTGCATGTCATTCTTAAGTAGTTAAGAGGTAGTGGGCAGTGTAAATTAGTTCTCTCTACATTTATAACTAAAAGAGTATAAAACAATTCTGTCTGCACCTCAGCATTGTTGGTAAATGTGACTACAGAATCATGAACCTTGATAGTTTGATGGGAAAGGAAGAAGACAATTGAATAGATATGGTTAGATTAGATGAATTATTCACTATTTAATACCGCTAAATAATGAAAATAAATAAAGCTTTGAGAAATGATGTAAAAGGACTCAGAACTACCATTTGAATGTCTAGTGTTGAGGAAATAAAACAAATCAAACAAATAAGATTTTGAAGTAGAATTCAGGTTTCCTTGGTCCAAAATTTGACCAATGTGATCGACATGAGGAGTATGTAAAATGTAATTAATCTATCCATGGCAAATATTAGTTTTTCCTTCTACAAACATAAAGTGAACCTCTACAACAAGACTCTTTCACCCTTCAGGGAAGTATATTGTATTCTTTGAACTGAAATAATTACTAGTTGTCCTGCAATGATTTTGCTAATGTGGTTAGTTAAATGTTAGCTTGAAGTTGTGATTTTCAGTGTTCAAATAGAAATGGTGGGGAGAATGTGTGCACTTTGGCCCCAGTTTCATTTATGGGATAGCTGCTCATGGTAAACCAAAATTGTTCTTTTCATATGATTCAACTTCAGTCTATTAATTTTAAGGACTCCATAACAATTGTAAACGAATAATATCAATAAAATTATATTTTCCCATTCATCTCAGTTTAAATGCACATGAGAAAGACATAATTGATTACAAATCGAAACATTATGATAATAATTTCTTCTGCATAATCTTGTCATAAATGACTTAGTGTGTACTTGTTCTATAAAAGGAAATACTGAGCAAAGAAAACTTTTCTGTAATTAAATACTTCTTGAGATAAATACCAGTTATAAATAACAGACAAAAATAAATAACAGGTCAGAAAATAACTGTGATGTCCAAGATTCCAGCAAAAATAAATTTTGATTTCTCTAATAAGTGAACTACTACACTATATATTGTTTAATATGTGACAAGCAAACCTCCATTAAATTGTTTTCAGACTCATGCTTGTTATTTCATTTGAAAATGTTTTTTCTTTAATTCAGCCTTCCAGCTTGCTTTCAACTACATGGTACCTCTGATATTAAGTTCTATGTACTTTGTTGTAACTTAAAAATGAAAAGGTTCTATCTGCAATTCAAGATTTAAAATTTTGTGTTTAAATTTAACATTTATTTAGTTCAGAATTATTCAGATATGAAAGGCTTTAGCGATAGGAAATAACAATGAAAATAATACTACATTCTAATTGTATTTTTCAAGATCAATATCATTACTCTCCTGTAAAATGTGCTTTTTTATAGTTAGAATCTCCTTATTTTAAGATTGATGTTTTTTTTTATGTTCTCTGCAGTTACGGCGTGTAGCATGTTCTGGTGATCTTGTTCATCAACTGTGTCAGAATGATCTAATACTCAGTATTGTAACCTGTATGAGTAATGATGATATTGCAGTGGCCAAAAATGCCTGTACTTTGCTTGTGAAATTGGGAGAATCTTCAACTGGACTCAAAGTGCTTTTTTCAAGAGATATTTTAGAAGCATTGAGAAAAATCCAGAAACAAAGTGACATCATTCGTTTTCGTGTGTTTGAGGTATAGTAGTAAAGCTGATAAGAATACTATCTTGGTTATGCTCTTGTCATTGTTTACCTTCATATTACTTCTGTAAAACTTTGTACATTTTTCATTGTCATTCATTTCGTATATATATATATATATATATATATATATATATATATATATATATATAGTGTGAATCAAATCACATCACATACAAAGTGTGAAATGGTTGTGAATCTGCAAAGTTATTGTTGAATTGAATTTTATGGTTTCCTTTGTGTACGCTCTCAAATTGGGGAAGAAGAGGTAGGCCCTAAGCCATGTTACTTCTTATACTTTTATATTTGTTTAAGTTCTCAAATGATGAAGTACTAAATTAACTTCCGTTATTTCTCTATTTTAATGGGAAAATTTAAAAAGCAGAAAAATATTGTTTTTTAATCTCAAAGAGTCCTTCCTTAAAAATAATGTTCTCAACAAATGCTACAAAATCTTAAATCTTAATTTTTATGGTGCTATAAAATGCGAAAGCCTTTTTTTCAAAATGTGACTTTAAAATTGAAAGTGCTAAATTCTACCATTATTACTCATCACCCTTCTAGCCTTAATTCCACTTCCTTAATCAGCTTAAATTTTAAGGTGAAATATCTATAGGAGAGTTTCCAGATATCAATCCATTGAACTTTTTAACTGCTTCTTCCTGTTCTTTTTCTTCTTACTGTTCTTCTTCATCTTCTTTTTCTTCTTCCTCTTCTTTTTCTTCTTCCTCTTCTTTTTCTTCGTCCTCTTCTTTTTCTTCGTCCTCTTCTTTTTCTTTGTCCTCTTTTTCTTCTTTTTCTTCGTCCTCTTCTTTTTCTTTGTCCTCTTTTTCTTCTTTTTCTTCGTCCTCTTCTTTTTCTTTTTCCTCTTCTTTTTCTTTTTCCTCTTCTTTTTCTTTTTCCTCTTCTTTTTCTTTTTCCTCTTCTTTTTCTTTTTCCTCTTCTTTTTCTTCTTCCTCTTCTTCTTCTTCTTCTTCTTCTTCTTCTTCTTCTTCCCGATGGTCCTTTCTGCTTCCTTTCCGCTCTCTAGAAATGAAGAGACTTTTTCTGTTCTTGTGAATGAAAAGCAAATTCTGTATGCTGTTTTTTGTTGTTGCTTTCTTTCTTTCCTTCCTTCCTTTGATAATTTTTTTGTGAACTATTATATTTTATTTATTGACATAACTGGAATATGATATCAATAGAACTAAACAAATTTCATATAATTATGTTTCTGTCAGTTATAAACACTACATCAGAATTTTAATTCATCCATTAGTTCCTGAAAATTCTCAAAACTAGAGGGGGATTTAATGAGGGATTATATATTTTTTCCAGCAAAGATACTGCCTGAAATGTCCTTTATGTTAAAATATATCAAGTGTTTTTTGCAACTATATTTGGATTTTATACTTTTTTGTCTAGTCCTTTTTCAACTATATTTTTTTCTTTTTTGTCTAGTCCTTTTTCTGCATTGACTTTAAGTAATGTTTTTTCTTCTTATTGTTTGCATTTAAAAAGATGATTATCTCTTATCTAATTATGATTATCTCTTCAGCAGTAGACCACTAATAGCATTTCTCGTGTACACAGATGGCAGTGCTTATAGCTGAGCACTCTCCAGAAGGTCAGCAAGCTTGTGTTAGCAGTGGGTTACTACCTGCCTTAGTAGAAGAGTTACAAACAGAAGATGTTTTATTGCAATTGAATGCTCTGGAGTTGCTGACAAAATTGGCATTGAAACCACATGGTTTAGAATGGTTACAGCATCGTGGAATTTTGCGACAATTGGCAGAAAAAGTTAATACTATTGAAGAAGAACCTTTGGGATCTTTATTGCTTCCAGGTATTTACTGATAGCAAAGCAAATGTACAGTGGTGTAGTTGCAGTTGGTCACTCAGGGCAAAACTAATGGTATCATCCGCCCCTTAAATTAAATATAAAAATATGCATTCCTGATTGCTTTATACATTATTTAATAAAAATAAAAGTATATTTACACTTGACATTTATTTATAATATTTTAAAAACTATGTATTTCAGAATAATTTATATAAACTTTTTAAACCGAGAATTATATCCTTGCGACTATTCAATTTTCTAATTGGTGTCACCCCTAAAATTGTGACACCCAGGACAGATCCCCCACCTGCCCCCTCTTAACTATGTCACTGCAAATGTAGATACTTAGCTTATCTGAAGTACTAATTAATTTATCAATTCAGTGTAATCTGATATCCAATCCAAGTTCAAAGCCAGATCCTTCTACTTGTCTGGATATTTGTTTATCTTATTCATCTATTCAGACTGGAAAAGGAATGGATTCTGTCTAGAGTGTAACCTCTCCTTGGTCTGGCCTGGCATGGACTCCTGTGACCTACTCTGTCTTGCTGTGCCCTAGCCTACTCTAGCCTGATCAAACCCACCCTGCTCCTTGCCACCATCCTACCCACCTTCCCAATAGTACCCACCTTACCACCTGGCTATGCATGATGTCAACATTTAAAAAAAAATCATGTTATTAATGTTTATACAACATTTACAAAAATGTAAAAAAACACGCAGGCATCAGGAACTACCAGCTCTCAAATGAAACCTTATTTGCTGCGATTGACTGAGTAGATCATCTGGAAATGGGATGTTTACATAACATGTTATAGAAATAATATGCATGATGGTTATAAACATAACAAATATAATATATATATATATATATATATATATATATATATATATATATATATATATATATATATATATATATATATATATATATATATTTTTTTTTTTTGTTGTTGTTGTTGTTGTTTGTGCTGCTACTCATATTTATTTTTAATCTGAAGGATACAAATGATCTATTGTTACAAGGTTGTATCTTTCATCATGTCAATGCTGGCTGAATTTATAGCAAAAATCACTGACTTTTGTCTTAAAAGGTAGTGAGTTTGTAAAAACTTGCTGTGTTTTCTCCAAGAGCAAGCATCCAATTTTTGTGACATTTTTGAGAAGTGTTTGTTTTATTAAGAAAGAATATTGAAAACAGTAATGAGATGTAACATAGGCCGCAATTTAGAAAACAGTGTTCTTTTGTTTCAGCCTCTGAAGCAAATTCTTGTCCCATTCTACAGCGGTTTGATTTAGAATGTAAAATGTCAAATTAAAGTTCAAACGGATATTTGTTTTAAAGTATTGTAATGATTTTTTAATGTTAATTTATATCTTTTTTGAGAGAACAAATTAAGTGATACCACATACAATAGTGTTTTTTGTTGTAGATGATGCGTTTTTGGTTAACAATTTTTTTAAACCATTATCATTAGTAAAATGAAATTCTGATTTTAATATTACTTATCTTCTATAAAATAATTTCAGGTAAAAATAATGCGAATACTTGGCAATTAAAATTAGCAGCCAAAGAGAATAGTTTGGTATTTTGGCATTAATTTTCCCAGAATCATTTAAAAGTCTGATTTGGTTAATTTTGTTTCCAATATGCCAAAACAGTGTGTATTACTGATGTCAACAAAGCGTCAATAATGTGCTTCTCTTCTGAAAAATCAAGTGTAATAGTTCATTTGCTTATTTCATCACAACTGTCAAATGATTTTGACATTTAAAATAGTTGCTGCCAATATTTTTGCGCATTACTCCCTGTTGAAAACTGCTCTCTTGTTTTACCAACCCTCTTGTCTTTCTGTTCCTTCTATTTTTATGTTTCTTCTTCGGAGCAGTTCTTTTTCAAGGCAATAAATATTCTGTGGATTCGGCTTTATCAATGGTGAATATGTGACTATGAAAAAATTGTGATATTTAAAACGTCTCCTCTCGCCAAAGAAACCATTCCTGGGTGAAGTCGAGAGCATGACAATGAATCATGTCCAGTATATAAATACCAAACATATCACTTACTATATTATCATTCATTTATTGAACAGAGTGAAAGATTCCTATATTCAATTGAGATTCCTGTTTCCATGCAATATTATTAGCCCTGTAAGGGCACTCTGCAAGTATATCTTGGTCATTATGATGTGCGATTGGTTGTAACTCTGGTGGTTATTCATCTTAGGTGGATATTGATTGCTCTTGCCAACTTTCATCACAGTGCGTTTGTCTCTACTTACTGTAATGTTAATTCCTCAAGTTGTTGCCCCCTGTGTGAAAAATCATATTGTAGGTTGGTACAGTTCTCTTGTTTGGGCATGTGCACCAACTCAGTGGTCCCAGGTCTCGTGCATAATAAAAAACCATTGTAAAGGAAATACCAGGAAACCATTGTAAGGAAATATGAGTAGGCTCCCATGGTTCAGGCTGTTCGCCTCAATGAAATCTTTAAAATTTTCTCATTGAGTATGCATGCAAGCTGCCAAATATCTCTGAGTTTAATTTTTGTCACAGAAAATTTAGGATTGTGATAAAAAATTGTATTTATCCTCTGGGTCATGGGTAGTAGTGCTCTGAGAGTGTTGAGGGCTGTAAAATCTAAAATGACTACTTTTTAGTTAACAGGCATAGAACCGTTAATTAATTGGATGTGAAGTAAGGCACAACAAGATTGTGAGGATGATGGGAAGACTCTGGTTTGAAATTGAAAGCTAAACTGAAGAAATAAGATAGGAAGATAGGATTTCCTCCCAACATGGAAATTACGCAATTGGGTTCATAGTTTGAAAGTGCAATTTCGTAATGTCACTATCTATGGTTAAAAAAATAATTAAAAAAATTGCTCACATCAATATTTTATTATGCCATAATAAGTTTGCAAATGTCTTTGTTATATGGGGAGCCAAATAATTCAGGCTGGAAGCATTTGAGGATTTCTCTACATTTCTGGATATCATTTTGAAACTGACATTGAAAAACTGTGTCAATCAACCTCACACTTTCATTCAAATTTTTCTGTTTCTTTCCATTGCGCATTTTTATTCAGGATGGTTTCTTAAGTTTTCTTGGAGGCTCATTTTTTCAAGTGCTTTCCAATGTTTGAATCCATATTCTCTTCCTAGTGTTGACAACTGATCAAAACGAGAAAATAGAAGGCAACAAAAACAGAAAGCAGATTGTTTTGCTAAAGAATAAACTAACCATAAACGTGTAACCTCTTCTCCAGAGCCATGTTCCAGTTTTTGTTTCAACCAACTTCAATTCACTGCAGTGATTCGTTGGAAGAAATGGACCATCAGAGTTCTGAATGTATTTTGATCCTCTTTTAATTTGTATTCTCAATGGATTGGATATGGCTGCTTTCCCATTTTGTCAAAAGTTAAAAGATTGATGTTATCGCACTGAATAAAATTTAGTATTATATTATTGTCATTTACATTTTCAACTTTATCAGCTTCTTCAGTAATGTCAAAATTTTTGTTTTAATTTAAATTTTCTCTTTCAGAATCCAAAGTATTGTCAAGTGTAAGAGAAACTTTCATTATTAGACAAACTGACTTGAGTTGAAAATTCGTTGGACTGAATCAGAGCTGTCATTTTCTTTGGTTCTCTTGAGTTTTTTCTTCCAAAGGAAATATTACTTGAAAAACAGGATGGACCCTCTAGTTGTGTAGCTTCCAATTTGTGAAGAAAAGTCTTTTAACTTTTGATTGACTTCTGGCTCTTTTGATTCTTGCTTTTTACTTTCTCACTACTGCTTATGCAGTATAGACTAATACTGCTGAAAAAAACCCTGCAAATTTTCGGCAGAAAAAACTCTGTCGTGTGCTAGTAACAAAAACATGGATAAATCTTGAACCTATATATAGTAAATTACTTCCTCTAACACATTGTGTTGCCAGAATCCATGTTTTGTGGGTCCTTGATATCGAAAAATCGATTGATGACAAAATGTCTGTCCGTCTGTGAACAATGCTAATGGCTAAACTGTAAGTAGGATTTTCTCCAAAATTGATATTCCATAATCAAGGTAGCTGAAATTGTGGCTCCTTGAATTCGAAATGGATATTTTAATTTTAGGGGATACTTTACATTTTCGAAAACATTGCGCCAAATTTTTTGATTAAATTTTTTTGCTGGATAACATAAAGGGCGCTTAAGAGAATGGTGAGGGTCTCATTTTCTTTGAAATCATTTTTTTCATGATTTCTTTGAAATATTTTCGAAAATTGCAAAAGTTCAGTTATTTTTTGGTGTCTTCCTACAACTACAATTATGAAGATAAAATTGTTTTTCTTAATGAAATGTGTTCAACAAAAACAGATCTTAAAATAAAGCCATGTTCTATTTTTTGGTTGTTTTTTTTTTCTTTTTTCTGCGTAATTTTGTGTAAACATACATCATACATTTTCAAACAATTATTTCTCAGAAAAGGCTCCAAATTTTTTCACATATGTAGCAAAGAACTGTTAAGAATGTGGTACTGGTTCCAATTTCAGCACTCTCACTGTATTTAGGAAAATTGGGAGAAAAAATTGAAATGGTATATTCGAATTTCATGCGCTTTGTGTGACACGCTGTCAGTTCGCAAAAATGGCAACACAGTGGATTCAAATTATACTCAAATGCTTTTCATTGTTGCTGGTGGCAATGATCGTATGGTATAGATAAAATTCTCATGAAAGGAAATAGATTTAAGAAAGGTAAAATATTAAACTTGGAACTAACAAATTCGTTTCTTTTATTTAAGAAGTTTTGATTGCTGATTATGGTATTCAGAAATTAGTAGCTCACTTTGGTGTAATCAAGGTCAGCTTGTGTGAAATATTATTCTTTCTTTTTTGTATATATTGCCGCGAATACTGTAAACACTTAAATTTGTTCATATTTATTTCATTTGTAAAAGTGAGGAATTACCTGCGTACCCAAATAAACCCAGAAATACACCACAGGTGTTTGATTTAATTTGATTTATTTAGTCAAAGAAAAGTAAAAACTGAATATGACGTATGGAGGAGAAGTACCATCCACTAGACTTTTTCGCTCCCAAGTTATAGAGAACTGATTTACATAGATAATTTCCTTTTAATTTTTTTCCATTGCTAACAAAATAGTAACACACCCCCTGCTCTACTATGAGTTGTCTCCTGAGCTAAATTTATGTACAGAAGCAAAACAAGGGGCCATCTCAGCATTTGCTCAATGGATCAGGGGAACTGGGTGAAAACCTAATCGAGAAGGGGGCCAATGACACAGCTGAAGGACATTACTTGTTACAGATATATTAAGTATTTTTTTATTATATAATACTAATTGTGAACTAATTCATTACACATCATTGTTAAAACTAGTGGTGCTACAGAATGGCACAGACTTTCTTGAAGTAGAGTTTTCTAATTTCCTTGATCTGGGCTAACTTTACAGTCTTACCCCATCCTCTTGCCAGCTGCCATCTACTGATTTATTACATTTTTAACAGTTTTCTCAATTTTTCGGTTTCCTAATGGTTAACTTGAAATTTTACTTTTAGAATATTAAAGAAGAGTAAAATCCCGTCCTTTACGGCAATTTTCATTGATAAATTTGGAGCCCTTTTTAAGAAAATTGGCTGGCAGGAAAGCATTACTGTAAATGCCAAATTTACAGCCCTATTTCATAGGAATCTTTCTAGTTTTAGAAAAATGTCCTTTGAAGTCATTTAAATTGCTTCTACTCACAAATGTATTAATATCTACAAATCTCTGGAAATGTGCATATTAATGGTGTGAGAAATATTTTTAAAAAATTACATTTGTGAATATTTTTGGAAAAAACTATAGTAAAAATGATACAAAAAAATTAATATCTTATTGTGCAATGTGCTATGTGCCATTAGTACTATCCATACGAAAGAAAAATTGTGGAGCCGTGTTTGAGAAAATGGTGTTTGAGCATTTGTGAAAATGCGTAATTTTCAGCTCGTTTTCACAGAAAACTTTTTGAGAAACTTTCTAGGACATAATTTAAATCACATGTCCTAAATTTAATAATTGAACAAATCGCCGGTAATGAAAATGTTAACAAAATGTGAGGCTAGTCAAAAAAATTACAGTTTTGTAATTATTGAAAAAACAAAAGTATATAGCAATATGATGTTTGTCATCTCACTGTGTACATTTAGCACCTACCAAGTTAACTGCCTAACGAGTTAGAGGGAGTAATTTGGTATATTTTAGAACAAGATTTATCCACTTTCTCTAACAGGGCCCCATAATACAATTTTTTCAGTCAAAAAATCACTGGATATGAAGCGACCGCAGTAACTATAGAGATATTAGTTTATTATCCACATGTTATAAAATATATGCAAAAATTTTAAATAAATGGCTTGTTAATATTGCTGATATTTTAATAATAGACGAACAAAATGGTTTCAGAAAAGGACGCTCCTGTACAGATAATTTGTTTACCATCCGACAACTAATAGAAAAACGTAGGGTATTTAATCTGGAGACCCATTTAGCTTTCATCGACTATGAAAAAGCTTTCAATAAATTGAAACGCTCTACTTTATTGGAAATTATAGAAAAAGGAGTCTACCTACATCGCTTAATAATTAACATTAAATTTCTGTACCAGAATACTTCCGTTATGTTAGAACTAGAAGGAAAATATTCAAAAAGAATAAAAACAAACCATGGAATTCACCAAGGATGTAGCCTTTCCCCAGCATTGTTTAACATGTACTTGGATGATGTAATTCGAGAATGGAAAAACAAAATTATCTTAGGAATCAAGCTTAAAAATGGAGTGTATTTAAATACACTCGTATTCGCTGATGATCAGATTATAATCCAAGAAAGTCAGGACAAGTTCTATTCATCAATCACTGGCAAAGGATATAATCTAAAGATTTCAAAAACAAAGACCAAAACAATGGCATTTGTGGGAAAACATCCTATATGCACCAAAATAATTTTGGAAAATACGACGCTGGAGCAATTTAGCCATTTTAAATATTTGGGTTATAACATAACATTCTTCACAGAAGTGAGTATAGATGAAAAAATCCATAAACACCAGAATATATGCGGAACTATTTGGCGAACTCTTAAAGATAAAACACGCAGAGATACTCTAATGAGAGTATGTGAAGTAATGACTGTCCTGTCTCTGTTGTTTGGAAGTGAATGCTGGACTCTGAGCAAGAAAGATAAACAGGCGTTACAGTCTGCAGAAATGAAATGCTTGAGATCTGTTAGAAAATGTACCAGACTAGATAAACTCAGAAATGGAGAAATTCGAAAAGAATTAAACCTTCAAGCAATCAATGACAAGGTACAATGTTACAGACAGGAAAAGTTACAATACATGGAAAGAACGGAAGAGATTCTCATTCCAAAGCAGGCATTTAAGTATAGACCTCACGGCAGAAGAGACCCAGGTAGACTGCTAAAGAGATGGAATTCTTTGAACAGCTCATAGACCTAGTCTATAATTGGAGAAGAAGAAGAAACCATCTTCCATCCCGCACCCTAAATTTGAAAGATGTTGACACGTGACCAAGCAGGGATTTCCAGGTGGTCTTCTGAACACGCGGGAGAGAAAAGAAAGAGAATATTGCGGAGGACTATTTATGTGACCAGCCACATCACATACCTTCCTATCAACCAAATTCATATGGAGCAAGCCCACTTAGTTCTGTAAGGAACCTCTGCAGGCGTAAGGTTTCTCACACTGTCAATCCAGACGTGACAAATGCCTGAAGGAAAGCGCATGGACATATCGAGAGGTATTAAAGAAACAGAGAAAAGTATTTACATAAACTCGAAGGGATCACTCACAATCTTGGTCCCTTCATCACTACACTCCTGTGTAAGGAATTTGAGATTGAATGAAAAGAACATAGAGAATTAACAAAAAAGAATGCTGTCTTGATATGCTGGTGTTTCTCGTATTGTAGAACTGGCTAAGGAGGCTCAGGGCATCAACTGATGTGCCTCTGACCAGGAGTTCCTTTGATTCTAGTTCTGATGGTAGCAGGATTTTCTATTCCAGCTAGAAAGCTAGATCGAGGCCATCTGGAGAATTCCGGCTGCCGGCTGCTCTAATCAGTAGTTTTCCCATCAATACCATTTCAATTTTTTCTCAAAATGGCCCCAATTTTTTTATTTCATTCTTTTCCTTGAATAGAGCAAAATGCAAATGTAAAAATGGTGCAGATCCTATTTTTGTGTAGATTGGCTGATAAAAATGGCGCAGATTGAATTTTCTGAATTTTTGAAAATTAAAAAAGCTTTAACTTTTTTCGGTGTTTTTCTACAACTACAGTATTCAAGGTAGAAATGTTTTTCGTAATAAAATATGTTCTTCAAAAATAGATCTTACAATAAGACCAAATACTACATTTTTTCAAAATAAGAGTAGTTTCTGCTTAATTTTACCCAGAATGTAAGCATTTTTAACAAGCTTGCAATGGAAGCAATTTTCTCAAGCATGGCATCTTTTTAAACATTTTTTTTCTCGGATAGTGCGAAGTACACTTGGCCCGAAAGCCAATGATCATTCCCATTCGGACTTCCGGTAAATTGCTCAACTTCTGCATTTCTACAACTACTGCGCTTTTCTGCTGCACCCACTGCTGTTTTCCACTTCCATCCAACATGCTTTATATAACAACCACTGTTAGTGCTGCCACCTGTCGTCTGTGAGGTATTACTCCACGTTTGCGTCGAACCATAGCCCACTGGTATCCCTAGTACACATTCCAAGGGGTCTAAGGTTGAACATTGGCGGTGGTCACATTAATGTGACTAGACTATGAATATGTGTGGTTGTTCAAAATGATTGTCAGGGTTTAAAAAAAATCATAATACATGTGGCAATTGACTACAAATATGAATCTTATTTTTTTTTTGGTAACTGGAACTCACACTTTTTTTTACACGTGTTACAAATGCTCAATATGGTCACCCTTTGTCTCTTGATTGTGTAGTGATTCGGGGCGTGACAACTGTTAAGGTCACCGAATGTGTAAGACCATTCTTTCCTCGAGAGGTGGCGGTGATCACCCCTGTTGGATGGTGAGATACAGTGCTGACCTACCTGACAGCTTGTGGGATTTTACGGAACCACGTATCTCTCACCAGCAGGGCTCCACTCCATCCGGGACAAACTTGAAGTTTCTGCCCGATTTTCAGCATGTGTGATCATGTAAATAAGGGATATTGATTTTACAAGGAAAAGGAAGGAAAGATCGTGTGCAGTCTGTGGCCCATTTGTTAAGGTACTGCTCTGGCATCCGCCTATTGTCGATCGGAGTAACCAAAGGAAAACTATTGATCAGAGCAGCTGGCCACTAAAATTCTCCTCCAGCCAGCAGAGGCTGAATTCGACCTAGCTACCTAGCTAGGACCTTGAACCTAGGACTCTCCAGTCAGTGACACTGCAGTGACATCACTTGCTGCTCCGAGCTACCTCTCCTGGACTTTGTCACTCGGCACACATCAACTCAATAGTCCCTCTTCCCAAACATACTCCAACACTTCAGCAGCGATGCTTCCACTTAGGAAGCTACTTCAGATCTAGAATATTCACCAGAGGAGGGATAATGACTTTATCTTTAATGTATCCCCACAGCAAAAAATCACACGGTGTGAGGTCTGATGAATGTGGTTGCCAGAGTAAGGGCGTCTCATCACCGTTCGTCCCACGTCCGATCCATCGCTGTGGTAGTTGTTCGATTAAGGATGCTGTTAAGTCTCTGAGGAAATGAGGTAGTGTACCATCATGTATAAGTAGGAAATAGTCCCTGTCATCATTCAACTGAGGTAACAGCCATTTTGTAAGCCTATCCTGATAAATTATCCCTGACTTTGTCTTCTCAGTAGAGAAGTATGGGCGTTCGAGTAGACCTTCAACTTTCCAATGGGAGTTTTCTACTCCCCGAATGCAAACATTATATTTATTCACTTTTCCATTCATATGAAACGTTGCTTCCCTGCTGAAAACTAGTCTATAACGAAAACCATCTTCTTCAAAACTAGGAGAAAAAAACCTTTCAGTACTTCTCTGATCAGCAAACTCTCCGTAACCAGCATCCAATAAATACTTATGTAAATAATGTTCACTATGTATAACCTTACCGATGAGTAACACTGATCTGATTATGTCAATGAATTTATGATCCTAAATAACTCGAACAACTAACGTTGTAATAACATCTATTGAACACCTCGTGTGGTAATAATTTAAACTGATGGCTATGAAAGGTAAGCTTCCAATCAGCTATTCTCTTCTTCTTGCGCATGTGTTTCGTTCCTTTGTCTTAAAATTGTTTGTGTAATTTAGTTTATAAAATATTTATATATTTTAATCTTGTTTTCTAGACTACGAGTAATTTATACCTGAAAATGGAGACACCTCAATCTCTGAAATGTTGTGTAACATTGGAATAAATAAATCGCAATTTGTTTTATCAATTTTTATTTAATGTTACTATCTTAGAATAAATAGTGAAAAACATATCTGATTGTCTTTAATTTGGAATTTGGAAACTTTATCAATGTAATAACTATGTCCTAAAACAATTATATTATCTGGCTCTTGTGAGAAAAACTAGTCCCGAGTCCATGCTGCACCTTAGTAATAATTTTGTTTGGATTCTGCTAGCAATCAAGTGTTCTGTTAGTTGATATATAATATTATACATTACAATTAGTTCACATACAATAATTTGCTAAAACCGTTTCATCAGTTCCAAAACTTGGTACAATGATTGTTTTAAGGATTACCAGTTATTTAGAGATTTAATGGATTTAAAATTATTTTCTGTTATAGGTTTGATAAAATTCTTTGGTAATTTGGCACAGAGCAACCCAAAGGAATTCTTTAATGATTATCCAAGAATGGTCGCAGCGCTTTTTGAGACATTTGACACCTCAGATATGGTTCTCTTAGGAGTTGCTATGGAGACTATTGGTTACATTGCAACATCCGTGGAAGGCAAATATATGCTCTACAATTTGGGTAAGTCAAATTAAAATCTGTTAACTGGACTAAGATAAAAAGGTACTCAATATAGGTAAAATTCCAATAGTGTCTCAAGAAAGTGTGTGTATTATTTTGGAAATATTTTTGGTAATGATAAAATGTTTGAAACATACATATAAATTGGGTGTTTTTGTTGTTACTGTTTTTTTATTATTATTATTTGTGTGTGTTATATTTTATTCCATTATTTCCATTACACTGTAATTAAAACTCATTTCTGAATTATTACCTATACTAATAAAAGTGAATTCAACGACATGTAATCGACATTGATTTCACAAAAATCAGTGTATGAATAGATATGAAAAATTTACAGGCTCTTCTTCAGGATTTGACGCAGTGTCCTTGCAAAGTTTGGTAAAGGTTAATACAAAACAAACGCGGAAAATAAATAATTTAAATAATATGCGGGTAGATGTACTACTGTCGTTCTTTTTTGCCCGTCGCTAAGAGACGGGTTCCTGATATATTCCACCAGAGGTCAGCAGCAGTGCAGTAGAATCTCAGAGTAAGCATAGGGGGATGACTGTGTTACCGATCTCCATGAAAGTTGGCACATTATGTGTTTTCATGGAGGTTTTTATGCTCTTAATTTTTTGTACTCTTCCACTGGAAGGCACTGCAGCACAAGATGGTGCTTCAGTTAAATGTAATTCCCAATCATGGGAACCCAGCTTCATTGTTGCTGGGCGTTGCCGTGTGACGCGGGGCAAGGCAGAGGAGGCCAGGAGGAACCAGCAATGCAAGATGGAGAGAGAAGGGAGGGAAAGAGATCGAGGGAAAAAGAGAAACGAAGGGGAGGGAAATAGAGAGAGGAATGGAAAAAGTGAGGGGAAAGAGGGGGAAAGATACATGTAAAAAGACGTAAAAGACAGGGAGAAAAGGGAGGGAGAAAGAGAGAAAGAAAAAAGGAAGAGAGAGGAAAAGAGGAAAATAAAGAGAGGGAAGAGAAAGGAAAAGAGAGAGAGTAGGGGAAATGAGACAAGGTAAAAAGAGAGAGGGAAAAGAAAGTTAAAAAGAGAAAGGGATAAAAAGGCAAAAAGACAGTACGTGGAAAGAGTGAGTAAGATAAAAGAGAGAGGGGTAAAGGGAATGGAAAGAGATAGAAAACAAAAAAGAGAGAGGAAAGAGAATGAAAAGATAGATGGCAAAAGGGAGATGGAAATGAAAAAGAAAAAAGATAAGGAGAGGGAGAAAGTGGAAAAAGAGAGGAGGGAAAAGAGAAAGAAGAGGAAAGAGAGAGAGAAGGGGAAGAGGGAGAAAGAGTACATGAGAGAGGGGAGAAAATGTCAGAGAGAGAGAGGGGGAAAGGATGAAAGCGGAAAGGGAGAGGGAAAAGGCAAAGAAGGGGAAGAGTGAAGGGGAAATGAGAAAGGGAAAAAGATGTCAGGATAAAAGAGGGAGGGAAAAAGCGAGGAGAAAAGAGAGATGGAAAAAGAGGGAGAGAGAATGAAGGAAAAAGAGCGAAGGAACAGAGAGCAGGACGACGTCTGCCCAGTTCTGCTAGTATTTTATATTCTAACAGTTCATTTCATAACAGATTATTATATTCCATGTAGAATTGTTTATTTTATTACTCTTTATATTGCTCTTCAATACCTGAAGAAAGAAATTACAGTACATCTTCAATACCTGAAGAAAGAACATTCCTTTTTGTGATTTAGAGATTACCTAGGTTTTCCACATCTATGGTGGAAAAAGACATGTTTTCAATATGTCAGTCATATTAAACTTTAGCACTTTCACATTGTTTTTCTGCAATTCTTTTGTATATTTAGAACTATTGTAAAGGATGGCAGCAAAAAATTATTTTCCTTCTTAATTTTTCTTATTGTAAGTATTAAACTTAAGTATCATTGGAAATGGAACAGATTAAGTATTAATATAAATATTTTATAATTTGTAAATTGAAATGTTTTACTCCACCCATGAACAGATTCATTGTTAAATTATTAAAATTCACTTCAAAGATGTTATTTCATTTTCATATCGTGAAGTGTTGCTAAACAATTGTATTTCTTTAATTATAATATTCCTGATGCAGTTGATACTTTGTAATAAATTGAGAGAAAGAAGTCTAGGTATAAATATTTTTAATACTTAAGATACTGCAGAATTTCGTTTTCCGCCTAGGCACTGCGAGGTGAGTGCACTGCACTGCGATGATGATCACTAAGTGATCAAAAGGTCAGTTTTAAAAATATCGATACCTGGGCAACACCTTTTCACTTTCTCATGTATGGAGTAATATACATAGTATAGAGAAAGTTATGTAATATTGGGCGAAGAAAGTGGCGAATTTTCAGCAGAAAAAAATTCATTCCCTGGCCCTGATAACGAGAATGTGGATAAATCCATTTGCTAAATTAAGAACTCTTAACATGTGGTGTAGCCAGACTCGCTCATTGATGGGTCCTTGATGATGAAAAACCAATTGAAAGCAAAAAGTCTGTCTGTTTCTTTAAATTTATTGTAAGAATAGAGTAAAATCCACTTACAAAGGTGGCGTAGATCCAATGTTTACGATTAACTGAATTTTCAAAAATTGCAAAAGTTTGAATATTTTTCAGCGTCTTCCTACAACTATAAATTTGAAGATAGAGATATTTCCTTCAAATAAAATTTGTTGTTCATTAATAGTTCTTTCATTAGAAGTAGATGTTTTTGAAAATTTTAGTAGTTTTTGCACAATATTGCATGCAATATTTGCAATTTATACAATTAACAAAAACAAGATTTTCTCAGAAATGCCTCCAAATTTTTTCTTTAATTTTTTGGTAGTGGTAATGGCAAATGTACTCTATACAATGGCATAACAGCCATGTTGCTCTATTTTTTGTTTTTTCAAAAGTTACAAATGTGAACTTTTTTTTTTACTTGCGCCCCACGTCGTTAATATTTACATTAGCAGCAATTTGTTCACATTATTGTATTTATGAGTACATATGTTTTAAATAATGTTATATAAAATTTCTCCAAAACTGAACAGTTCTCTGTGAAATTGAACTCTCATTTCCACATTTTGAGAAATGCTCAAATGCTACTTTCTCAAAAATGTCTCCAAATGTTTTCTTCAAACTTTTCCAATGGATAGTGCCAGTTGCGTGGTTTAATATGCAGTAAAGTTTTTTGTTTTTTTTAATTACTCCAAGTAATATTTTTTTAAATTCTCTCATACATTCAATACATACATTTCCAGCAGTTTGTATACATTATTAGAATTGTAAGTGGCACTTAAAATGACTTCCAATGAACTTTTTCGAAAAGTCAAAATATTTCTGTTAAAAAGAGTTTCAGTTTGCATTTACAGTAAATCTTACATGCCATTTTCTCAGAGACTGGTCCAAATTTTTCAACAAAAATTTCCTTAGAGAAAGTGGTTTTACGCTTTTTTAATATTATTAAAATAATATTTCGGTTCTATTATTAGGAAACCGAATAATTAAGAAGAAAAAAAATGTGCTATGGGCAGCAATAGATGGCAGCTGACAATAGATTGGGGCAAGAATATAAAGGTGGCCCAGACCAAAGAATTTAGAAATCTAACAAGTATGAGAAAGTCTGTGCCGTTCTGTAGCACCACTAGTTCTCAATTAAATTCCTTGCGGATTTTGCTGAGTTTTTTATATTATTTGAATGAGATCAGTATCCCAAAAGTTTAGGTTTTTGAATCCTGAATTATGTTAAACCAACACAGCATATCCTTCCCTCATCTACCAACTCTACTACTTCTGCAATACCTAAGTACAATTTTTAATTCATTTTCATATTGTATGTAATTGCATTTGTGTACTAGCATGGTTGCTAGCATATTGTACTAGCATGGTTGCTTACAACTGTGCATGCTTTTTTGAAAGCATTGACAAATGAGTTTTGGGTAGATTTTTGTAAATGATTATAAGAGCAGTTGTTTAATAATACACAATTTAATAATCATTATATATTTTAATTTTATACCTATATATAATGTTTTGTTTTTAAGGTGACCTAATGAAAAAAGCAATTAAGAAAATATCAAATGGCATTCAGAGTTTTCCTCACCTTTCTAGAGTTCGTGCTCTCAACACAATGGCCAACATAATCGAACTTAAGGTATGTAGAACAGATATGTTCACTTTTCCAAAGGAAGTTTCCTCGTCAACACTGAGCTACATTTTTGAGTTTTATGTTCAAGTATGAAGTATTTTATTCTTTTTTATTTTCAGATACTTTGAGTCTAAAGTGTATTGTATTTTGAAGAGCAAATTTAATTCATAATGGTGTCTCACTTTGTAGAACGTTTCTTATAAACATGAACATTTTCTGATAAATTACTGAAAAGTTAAAAACTCATACATTTAAACTCAATTTCACTTTGAAGGTCCTTAAGAATTTTTGTAAATTTATATATGTAGGTAATTGTGGCTATGGGTGAAAATTGTGAAATAACTGTAGCTCCTGGAAGACTGCAGAGTCTGGTTCAATTTGTTATTAACTAAAGATCTCAGGGAAAATAAGAAATTCTGTGGAAGTTTGACTTTTATAGCTGGAAAACCTAATATCTTTGCACATCTGCCTGTGGTTCACTTCTCTGCCACTTGATTAACGTGTTTCTCTTTTGTTCTTTATTCAGGATTTAGTAGTGTAATTGAGGGATTGAAACAGAATTGTTTCACACTGTAATGTGTAATCGCATACGTGATCAATCTCACTACAAATTCTTAAATCTAAATAGTAGTTTATTAATATGTAATAAAAGTTAATTTTGATACTCACTGCACTCTGCATTTTAGCGTTACTGCTAAATGTGATATATTTGAATGAAAGCAAACGTATAACATATGTTTCCAGTTGTTCTATGTAATTCAATGTTTCTCAGTCTGAGAGCTCTCATATATGAAATAAACTTGTATTACTCTGTAGCATTGTCTGTGATGGAAATTGCACAAAAGTTTTCCTCAGGCTGATTTAACATATGAAATAACCAATGCATGTAGTTTGTAAAGACTCCACCTTTACTTCAAATGATTATTAAAGGAATGCCCGATCTGAGCTGTAGCAGTATTTTGTGGAAAAAGAGGGGGTTTCAGGGTTTCTTGGGTTTTATGGTATTCAATTTAAGGCAAGTGAGAAACAATTCAATGTATTATGTTTGTTATTTTATCATTTAACAGAGAACACAGGTAGCAATAAGAATTTTTCTTATACAGGATAAAATTTATTATGTAATTGCAATCACACAACTAAAATTGAACATACATAATAATTGAATTCAGATAAAATTTTCTTTGGTTCACACTGCGTAGTACAATATTCAGTATTACAGGATAATGAAACTTGTTCATATGAACTAGAGATTTTATCTAATTGTCACTTATATTTATCTACCAAAGTAATCTTAGTCAATTTCTTTAATATTTGAAAATTATTTTAATAATTTTTGAA